>JAZHYW010015958.1:0-25428 GCA_037355805.1 Ixodes ricinus | reverse complement strand
TTAAGAGAGTCATACTGGGCCGAGATGTAATAATAATAATAATAATAATAATAATGTTTATTGTCACAGCAGGTATCAGTACACAAGAAACAGGTTCGTCTAAGCCGTTATAGGCTTGTACGACTGAACCGGGCAAGTCGGACAGGCGACAAAATAGAACCATAATCATTTAAACATACAAAAAGCTTTCAATGAACAACCCCAAAACAAAACAAATCACAACAACAACAACAAAAAAATTAAAAAAATAATTAAAAAAAATAAGAAAAAATAATAAAAAATAATAAAAATAAAAAATGCAAGGATTAGCACTACGCAATTTGGCTGTCAAAACCATTTGAACGAAGCCATTTTTTTAACATTGCCTTGCCAGTAATACTGTATATATCCTTTGGTAGAGCATTAAAGACCTCTGAAACATAAGAACGGCGCAGTCTTTTCCCATATCTAGTCACACATCTCTCTACATTAAAGCGAGGAGAAACACGGAGAAGGCGTGCAGGCTTATGAAGCGTTTTAAAATTGTCATTCCAAAAGTGTCGGAGCACTACTGTTTCCTTAAACAAATGAAGCAATGAAGGCATCTGCATGTCAATAAACAAATTTTCACTGGATGAGAAAGTTGAATTGTATGCAACACTACGCAAGATTCCTTTCAGAATACTATCAATTTTCACCCGCCAGGACGCTGTGCAAAAGGCATGAATCGTAACTCCGTATCTCAAAACGCTGTAAGCAAGTGCATGGACAATAATTTTTTTAACAGTGAAAGGTACAAACACTTTCATATTATACATCATGCAAGCCACTTTTCTTAGAGCCCCACATACGTGAGCCATGTGTTTATTCCAAGACATGTCAAATTCAAAAATGAGTCCCATATATCTAGTTGAGTCTACCCAAGGTACAGGCGGACAAACGCAGGGTTTACAAGCAGAACCGTGCAGGCAAAAAGGAACATTAAAAACCCGGTTTTGTAAAGGATTCCTAAAGCAGTCAAGTTGGAATAATTTCTACAAATAAATAATAATAATAATAATAATAATAATATTATTATTCATAACAACAACAACAATAGTAATAATAATACGAACGAAGATTTTGATCTACCAAGAGTGGACTGGGCGACCGGTATAAGCAGTAGTGGTGATAATCAAACGGTAATAAAAGTGTCACGTCTAGTATATTTAATTAATTTTAATGGTCTAACTCAGCATAATCATTTTAGAAACACGGCTGGGAATGTCCTTGATCTTTTCTTTCAAACTGCCCTATAGACAGTGTCATGTCAGTTAGCGATACCCTTGTGCAAGCTGAGGTTTTTCACCCCGCCCTTCTTCGTATGTTTTTCTTTACCGGTGAGGGTTCGTGAAAGACAAAATATAACCAGATATGACTATCATAAGGGTGATTATTTAGCTATATTTACGTTCCTTCGTGACAATAATTGGCCTACGGTTCTTCATGATAATTGTGTACATTCTGCGACTGAATTCTTGACGAAGATAGTGAAAAATGTAATTGATACGTTCATTCCAAAGAAATTGTCTAAGCCTTCTAAATACCAGTTTTGGTTCTCAAGGGAGTTGAAATAGTGCATACGTGAAAAATAACACTAGCATAAATTGTTTAAAATAACCGGAATCGAGCTATGGTGCATAAAGGTCAGTGTTCACAGGCGCTTGTAGAGAAACTGTTTAAACATGACAAATACATTTATAAAACAAATCGGTAGAAAATAGCCTCTACTGTGAGCCTGATAAACTCTGGCGATTTTGTCAAGACGAAACACGTAAGGGTCACCAAGAAACATTTATTTACGTACTCATACGAACTATACTACATCTCCTGAAAATGTGACTAATATATTCCCAAATTACGTTTGTGAATGCTATTGTAAAAATGGTTCAAAAGCAAGTCCTCAATCTGCGCTACTGCTTGTAACAACATTTTCACATTTAGTGAGGTCGAGATAAATAAAATATTAGAGGCAATTCAAAATTAAAACCAAAGAAGCAAGCGTGAGATGATACTATGCCAAGCTTTATTGTTAAAGGTTGCACTGATACGTTTTCCCCTTTACTTATGCACATATTTAAACTATTCGCTGAGAAATGGTGCTTTCCCATGTCTTTGGAAAAGCTCAGTGGCAAGTGCCAATACACAAATTCGTGACGCGTCTAGGGTAAAGAAGTACCGCCCTGTGTTTTTGTTGAGTTCTTTTTCAAAGGTTTTTAAGATAGTCTTAGATGCCCATCTTTCTCTTTACTTGAGGTGAAAACTTAGCACCGTTCAGCATAGATTTATAAAAGGGAATTCAGTAGAAATCAATTTTTGTTCTCTTGATTATACTGTCCCGTTTGTTCTTATACATGGGCAAGTTGATATTGTGTATTTTTACTTATCGAAGGCACTCGATAAGGTAAATCATGACTCTACTGTTGTATAAGCTCTTTCTATACGGCGTTTCATTGTCTCTTTTGAACTTCTCTCATAGTTATTTGTCTCATAGGAAGAGCAGAATACAAATCTTGAATAGCTTATAAGATGCATTTACTGCAAGTTCGGGAGTCCTTCAGGGATCAAATATGGGGCCGCTACTTTTTCTTATATCCATCAGTGATATAGAATTGTGCATGGAAAATTTTAAACTGCTCATATATGCTGATGATATTAAGCCTTATGTGCGAATCCAGTCGGAAGACGACTGTGCTGTTTTGCAAGAAGATGTACCACGTATCTCAAACTGGTGCTAATGTAAATTTTTGCTGGTCAATCAATATAAAACAAAAGTGATGTATATGTGTAGAAAGCGCGAAAGACTTTCACTTTAATATTTTATCGGCTATTCTACTATTGAACGTGTGGAACAACTTCGGAACCTTGGGGTTTATCTTACCTTTTCATATGATCTTAGACAACGTGTTGCTTTTGCATTTAGAACAATGGGGATGATTCACGTTTGACGTATGATTTTTCAAATATAATGAGGTAGTTCGATTGCTTTGTTCCCTAGTACTGAGTTAAACTTGAGTTTTGTCGTTCAGTCTGGAATTCGTTAACAAACCCCGACGCTGCACGGATAGAAAGAGTTCGGAAGCGATTTTTTCTCCTTGTTTACAATAGCCACTTGGATCGGAAATGTTACTATGATTATGAATACATTCTTAGAGAGCTTTTATTGCAGAACCTGTCAAAAAGCAAGAATTGCTCGTGACAATATACTTTTACACAAAGTGGTTCACAGCCAAATATATAGCAATCTTTTTTCGTCTTTAAACTCTCATGTACTGGCCCGTGTCGTTAGAAACTCAAGTACGTTTTACACATCTATTAAAACAAGACTGACCCTTTTGTCTCAAATGCAAATTTATTTAAATAAATTCCCGATTCATGCAGACATATTTTCAAATTTCGCTGCGTTGAAACAACTACTTGATATGCATATTTTAGGTTTCTGAATTGTGAAATGTTTTAATTCTGAGAGCATATCTCGTTTGAGATTTTGTACTGTTTCCTGTGTTTTTTAATTTTTAACTTTTAATGTGACATTACGCTGTGACCAATATATTGTTACGGGCGTGATACAAATTACGATAATTATTTTATTAATAATATTATTATTATTATTATTCCCAATGAGCACGGTTTTATGAGCGGGAGATCAACTACTACTAATCTTGTTAGCTTTATGTCTGCCGCATCTCGTGTGATATGTAACAGAGGTCAGTTAGGAGTTGTCTACTTTGACTTAAGTAAGGCTTTTGACGTAGTCAATTACATTATTTTTTTATCCAAACGTTCCTCCTATGGAGTATGTGGCTCAGTACATGACTGGTTAAAAGCTATTTGTCAGAGAGAGAGGCGTATGTCCCGGTCAACAACATGAAAATCTTCGTTAACAAGGCTCGCTCTGGCGTTCCTCAAGTATCTGTTTTAGGACCCCTTCTGTTCACTATTTTCGTAAATGACGTCTCTTTTGCTGTTTTAAATTCTTCATTCCTGCAATATGCTGACGATATAAAAATTTATCGAGAAATAGTTACTGAACATGATTGTGCTAAGCTCCAGGAAGATGCATGTTCTTTCTAGCGATGGTTCTCTGAAAACGACCTTTTCTTGAACCCGTCCAAAACCAAGGTCATGACGCTCTCTCGGAAAACTCACAATGTCTCTTTTGCATATAATATTCAAGGAGAGATCTCGAGTAAGTGTAATGAAATATCTCGGAGTCATGGTTGGTTCTGGGTTGCATTTCTCTGGTCATGTTGGTAGGGTGGTTAACTCGTCATTGCGAATGTTGGGCGCTGTCTCGCTTAACCAGGGAGTTCGAAACCCAACTGCTTTTATCACGTTATACTGCTCGCTATCCAGGTCGCAGTTAGAATATGCTTCAGTTGTCTGGAATGGAATTTCTAAAAGTCACTCCTTGGTGATCGAACGTGTGCAAAAAAGTTTGTTTCTATCTTTAAACATCGCTACATTAAGGAGGATGTTCACTGTTTAACATAGGAGTCTGCGTTAAAGCGTGTTGGTTTGCTTAGCTTGCACCGGCGTCGGGAGAACGCGGACTCACTATTTTTGTTTAAAACGCTGCATGAACTCATCAATTCTCCGAGCCTGTTATCGGAACTGTGCCTTAGGGCCCCACGTGTGCCTACTCGTCTTCGGTAATCTTTTTATGTGTCTAGAACGTTTAGTCCGGTATACTCAACTGTGAGAATGGCACAGCGTCTGAATCATTACTCTGAAAGATCTTGATATTTTCCACCTCTTGCTACAGGACGTTTGTCCTTTCTATTAAAAACTTGCCCGTGCAGGATGAGCAATGCTGACTGGCTCTGTTATGTCTGAATATCGTCATCTCCATGCCGTTATTTCTGGTGGTGCACTTGTTGTCCTACGGTCTTGTGTTCCGTTTCTACTGTTACTGCCTACTTTTTTATTTTTATTCTACTAATTACTTGTGCACTACCTAGTATTATGCTTTGAAATGTATCCTCTTTCCTACGGAAAGTGTGTATAATGTTTTTGTTTTTTTATCCACCAGTGTATTACCACCAAGACCTCAGGGTTGTTCCTGGGCACTGTATAATAAAGATTGATTGATTGATTGATTATTATTATTATTATTATTATTATTATTATTATTATTATTACAACGTGCATACGGAGAAATTAGATATTTTTGACTCCTGCTTGTCAGGCGTTTCACCTCTCGCTTCGAACATTGTTCCTGTTCGATGTGAGCTGACCTCACAAATCATAGACTTTATATTCCTCTTGCTTGTTCTAAGCTTCCGCATCGTGGAGTCGTCAATCCAGTTTTAATCAACGTTTTGTTCCCAATTTTTTGTTGCTTCATCGTCGCAGTGTTTACGATCGGAATTCACTGTTCATCTTCGTAGTCATTCCTATTTGAATGTGTTCAACCTTAGTCTTTTCCTCTTAATTTCTCAATCGATGCCTGCCATCCACTTTGGGCGATGTACGACTGCGCGTTGCTCGAGCTCCTGTGCGTTGCTAATTTGTGCTATGCATTGAAGTCTTCCCTTTCCTGTGTGTATTTAAATGTTTCGCTTCTTGTGTTACGTATCTTGTGTAATATTTTGTGTTTTATTTTGTAGTTGGGGTGCGCCAGCACAAGACCGTCAGGTCGTTCCTGGGCACCAAATAAATATTGATTGATTGATTGATTGATTGATCATGAAATTTAGTACACCTTAAATCCACGGGGAAATTTAGGTTTAGGTATTTGAATAGCGTCGATAACATTTGTGCCATTAAGAATAAAAGCAGATGAGAACTATGTAAAGAAAATTAGGTCGCAAACAAGCTGGTGGCACTTGAACACAGTAAGAAAAACCTCGAGCTTGAAAAAAAAGGAAGGACGGACAAACACAGAGGGCTCAGTAGACACCTCTGTGTTTGACTTTTCTCAATTTGGACGACCTTCGGAGGACTCTGTACAAGCGTTGTATGACAATATTTTTTTAACTGAGTTTGAGACGCTGTTTTGTCACCTTTGTTCTCTTTCTTCTAATATATGTTCACGTTTTCTTTTTATTCTCAGAGATTAAACAGGAGTAAAAACGTACAAGCTCGCCTCGCATGTTGACCATTTTCGTGCTTTATATATGAGTTGATAAACTTAAAAAGGCAGCTACTTCCCGCAAGCATAAATTGTGAGGGTTTTCGCGCATAAAATGTTTAGCACAGCGCTACAACGTCCGAGGTTCTTTCGTTTCAACGTTCAATCATTGCAATAGTTCATCTTTACTAGAACACGGTAAGCACTGCATTTAACGTACAAAACAGAGTGTCCAGTTTTTATATACTCTCGATTATAAGGCGACTTCATATGTAGCTGGCGCTTTAGCTCCTTCAAAAACCAGCTAGGTTATTTAGATTTTCGTTCTTGCTCTTTACGGAATAAAATCGTTAGTTGCATTAGTTACTACCGAAGTCAATTTAGTGGTGGCCGAATTCGTGTTTTCGTCCAACAATACGTCAAACCAGTTGAAATGAGCTATGCCATTATGAAATCAAAGTAATCCCCAATTAAAAGACAAAACGAAGATAACTAATGATTAGCACGGGGCCTACATTGTAGAAAAAACTAAATTAAACAAGGAAGATGATATATACATATAATATATGTATATATATATATACTATTATATATATATCAACACGCGCCAATGGCATTATAGCCTGAGCAATAAACTCTACGGGAGCATTTTATGAACACAAATCGAGGACATTGCGTGCTGTATTTTCACAAGAGTTAACTCAATAAATCCTTAGAAACTTCATAAAAAATTAACGTTGTCGTCTTCTTAGAAGTTACACTAATTAAATGCAACACCGTTCCGATAGATTTATCTGGACAAGGCAGATTAAAGTCAAAATATATTTGCACCCTGTATTTAGAAAAATAAAAATAGTAGAGAGCAATTCAAAATGGTCAATAAACGCAACAACATCACAAATTGGAGGGAACTTGTCAATCAAGTAGTGAAACCTATCACTCGCAGGGAGATAAACCCAAATGCACTCATTGTAAGTTTCAAGATCCGTTCTTTAAAGCGCCTTAACCTCAGAGTCAGCAGCCACCAAAGCCGCACCTCCAAATGTTTGTCCAGCGTTCGCGTAATCGCGATTTCTCCTGTGAATGACAAAGTTTAAAGGAAAGTATTCAGTGCTGGAAACGCGGTCACGTGACCGCGTTTCCGTGAGACACACAATGTCTATATGATTTTAAATAACATTTTTCATCAGTTCAACTGCTTTTCATCTTAGGCAACGAGCAATAAACAACCTTAGGATGTATAAGCATCATTAGTTATGCTTGCTTCCACAAGTGCGTATATGCGAGTCCGGTCGAGTGTGCCATAAAACTGATAAAAACTAATCCACTCATGCCGCACTTCACGTGCGTACAAAATCTTGAACAAAGTGTGGTCACATTTGACATGAAAAAGGGGAAGGGTTAAAAAGTTATGGTTACAAATAATTTTAGTACTTCCAAAAGTAATCAAATTATAGTTGTGATTTTTTTTTATAAATGTAACCGTATACTTACAAAAATTCCCCAAAAGTCATCGAGTACAATTGCTTTGATTCTTGTCAGCAGTACTGTACATGTCTGACCACTGCAGTACGCACTCCGACGCGATTCTAAACATTCTGTGAGACGGATCATTCGCACAAATAATAAAACAAGCAAGGGATGTCCAATCCGGCAATGAGAGAAAGTAGAAACCAGTATAGAAAATTGCCTCAGTTCAAATATCCCACTCATGACGACGAAAACTGAATATAATGCACTTACCACCAAGACTTGCGTCAAGGATATGACCATTGACTGAAGCAAGGTCTCTTCTAAATTCAGGTGTGAGATAAAATTATTTAGGCTACATGTTAAATATATCCTTGTCGAATTTATATAACGAAAGTGAAACTGCCAAAACGTCGTAAGGAACTTTAATTAATACTCACCCTGCAAACATATAAAACATATCCGGACCTCCAAACACGGGACGTTGGTTGAGAAACGTAAATAAGTTTCTTAATGATCGTTGAGTCAATACATATCCGGATGAATAAGAGAAAATATGTGATTCCTCCTTGAAAACAAAATCAGATAAAGGTATGAAAAGCGCCTTTGTAAAGAGATTAATCGACTCACCTCAATTGTCAGCCGGTACAACCCGACAACACGTAGAGTAACTATTGGATCTTTCATCAAGCTAAACCGAAGTTTCACCTGAAATTAGAAAACTAGGAAATTACAAATATTCCTAAAATATTTTTTACAGGTTTGCTCTTTTGAAATTTAAATTGTAATTTATAGTTTAATAACATTATAAATAATAATAATGACCTTTTATTTTCCTTTTTATTACAAAACGAAAAACATTTGGAAAAGAGGGTAAAAGGCTGCTACTGCAGCTTGATGAACCCATGGTTCCAAGATACACATACACACAATATATGCTTCTTCTAAGTTCGCATTATTTTAAGTCGCACCCATAATTAGGTTAAATAATTTTAACCTATTTCTTTGATTTACTTTCTTTATGAATCATCTAAAACAGATTATTTTAGCATTTATCTAAGACATCTCTAAAGAAATGTTTTGGACAAGTATAGCATGCCACCAAAATTAAATAGACTGACACAGAGTGAGTCATTTTATGATGTCGTTAGGGACGAATTGGAGATACTGAGAAATAATGAAACGTAAAATTGCATAACAAATACAGAATACGTGTGGAATTTATAATACATTTTGCGGGTGAGGGCAAAGCTTGAATAAAGCACTGAGGAAGCACGCCAGAATAAATGCTTAACTTAGCATACGCTTAACAATCCTATAGCCATAACTTAGACCAAAAACAGCATTGCTTCAAAGCGTCAATTAGGGCCAAATCACGTTTCTCTGGCATTTCTATGGCTTTTCTTTACATTACCGCATAATCACTGAACTGCCAGACTTGAGCGAACGATGCCAAAAATAAAACGAAGAAGCAGTAGTGAAGCCTAGATTTGATACTTGTTTGGCGATTTAGGCCTTAAGATATCAAATACAGTCAAACGTCTAGCAGGGAAGCCTCAGTTTTGCACTTGTTTGGTGAAGTAGATCAAGACACCTCGACCCTGGCCAACGAAGGTCGAGCTCGTGTGGGTCTACGTTGGACTCTTGGGATAGTTTATGCCCAATTACTAGACAAAAGCAAATTTTGACCCAAGCAATTGTGCTACTTAGACAGTACACATTCATCCATTCCCTTTGTCGCTGGTGGTATATATCCAAGTTGTATTCAATTACGTTGTGCGTAAAAACACTCCCAATTGCAATTATCACACTTGTGCTGGTTTAGATGTTTGCGCATGAGCACTACAGACTGTTTCATTTATCCATGAGTTCCGAACTCGTAGCGTTCCGCAAAAACTGGCTGCTAACCATATTTTCCGAAGCAGTCCTAAGCAGTCATCACGGAGTCGGTAACACTCAAGCACATAAGTCTTAATCGGCCTTTGAAATCTACCAGGTATTAGCATCTTCAGGTGACAGGATTAAAAAAAGTTGTACAGTATAGACTGTCAATCAATCAATCAATCAATCAATCAATGTTTATTTTCCCTTGTGCTAACCAACAGCTCGAAAGCCTACTGGGTTAAGCACACACACTTGAAATACACACAAAATACAGAGTTGACAAAATAAAGAGTTGTGAAAAAACATGCAAGCACACAAACATGTATATATGCCAATTAAAAACACATGCATCAAAATGATCGTTCTCCAAAAGACAGGTTTGTACTAAAAATATCGACGTCAGTAAATTGCGTGTTTAAAACATGTTGGATACGCGAAACCGGTGATGCGTTTCGAATGAGGTCTGGGTAAAATACTCTTGGATTTCTAGAGTTCGTTCTAAGTGGAATGCGAAAGTGAACACAGGTGAGGAGAGTAGGGCTGTCTATTGCATTATGAATTAGCCTATGTAAAAACTGAACATCCCGAATAGACCTTCTTTTACATAAGGTGCCCAATGTTAATTTTGCTAAAATCGAATTATATTCATAAAAACACTTTCTTCCAAAATATCTGTCGTAAATGATGCGCACAAATCGCTTTTGTACATGTTCTATACTTTCACTTGCTGTTATAGATATGCAGTTCCACACTACAGATGCAAATTCTAGTTTCGAACGCACATGGGTGCTATATAATCTCAAAAGACAGTGAGGAGTGATAAATGATCTAGTTAAGCGAGACATTATTCCTAGCGTGCGTAATGACTGGCTAATAATGGAGTTTACATGAGAAAGGAAAAAAAGGTGGTCGTCCACAAGAACACCTAGGTCTCGCATCTGCGTGGTCCGACAGATCGTTTCATTTTCCAGAACATACACATAGGATAAATTGTGACGCTTTCTCGACAGCGACATGACTTTTGTTTTGCGCGGATTTAAGAAAAGATTGTTAGAACTGCACCATTCTACCACTGAACGAAGATCGTCCTGCAGCAAAGTACAGTCAGTGATTGAGGTGACCTCCCGAAACAACTTCACGTCATCTGCGAACATAAGTAATTGAGAGTGTTTTACGGACGACACCAAATCATTTATAAAAATAAGAAACAACAAAGGTCCAAGGTTTGAGCCCTGAGGAACTCCTGACATAGAAATGAATGGACGAGACAAGAAGCCAGATACCCTTACACAGTTCTGCCTTTTATGAAGATAACTCCTAAACCAGGTATTGTACTCAGGACTGAGGCCATAGTCCCTGAGTTTCAGCAATAACAACTCATGATTGACCTTATCAAAGGCTTTGGACATATCCAGATATATTGTGTCTACTTGGCCCCGACACTGAATAATTGGAAAAGCAAAATTTAAAAAAGTGCACAGATTTGTCTCGACGGATCTGCCTTTGACGAAACCGTGCTGTACAAGAACAAACTTTCTTTTAAAATAATTATACAAACGATTGTACACCAGCTTCTGAAAAACCTTTGAAAATGCATTGAGAAGGGAAACAGGACGATAATTACTAACATCACAAGAATTACCTGACTTAAAAATCGGGACGACTATCGAATATTTCCATTTATCTGGAAAGATACCACTCTGTATAGATAAGTTGAACACTTTTTCAAGAACAGGAGCAAAACTTTCGCCACATCCTTTTACAACGAAGTTGGGAATACCATCTGAACCTGTGGACAGTTTAGAATTCAGCTTTCCAATAGCTAAAAGCACTTCGTCAACTGTAAATCTAGTAAAGGGTAAATAGTCATCAAAAGTAGTATTAAATGTCGCGGGTATAGGGGTGTTGACATTGGAAAAGCATGAACTGAAATGATGCGAAAACAACTCACAAACAGATTTTGGGGACGTTTCGATAACTGACCCGTTGCTCAGCGTTATATTGTTAGAGTCCTTCGTGGTGTGCTTTTTCACATAGCGCCAGAATTCTTCTGGTCGCTTGTTCAGGTTACGCTCCATCTGCCTGCGGTAGTGATATTGGTCGCTAGCAAGAAGCTTTTTTGTTAGTTCACGACAGATGCTAAATTTTTCATACCATAAGCCGAGCCTCGTTTTCTTATATAATCTGTGGTAATGTAATTTTAATCTCAAGTAATATCGTAAATCTTTGGAAAACCACTTAGGGTACTTCTCTGGACGGTTGGTGCACTGGGGAACAAACAAGTTCATGGCATCATTGACTACCGCTGTGAAACTATTCACCATGGAATCTACGTCAGAGCGTTGTAAGACATCAGTCCAATCATATTGTTCGAAATATTTGTATAAACTAAAGTAATCGCCAGCGCCGTACGCGTACCGTAATGCACCAGACGAAACCCTTGACCTTAGAAACATAGAAAACGAAACCGTAAGGGGAGGATGATAAGCATCAGGGGTGACCAGCGGATCGTCTACACGAGCCACTTTCGAAGTAGGAATGTTAGATAAAACCAAATCAAGAACGTTACCGGAACAGTTCGCGAACATGTTGTGTTGCGTAAAATCGTTAAAATCTATGAAGTTAAACAAACAAGACGCTTTTTGACGTGTGCAGGAGCTTTCACTGTTAATACGACCATTAATCCAGTCAACTTTCGGTAGATTAAAATCCCCGTATAGTTGCACGCGATATTTAGTAACGTCTATTTCATTTTCAAGAAAATTAAAGTGGCTTACAAATAGAGCCGCATCTGAAGCGGGAGGGAAATAATATGCTCCAATTAGAAAGTTGAACCCGTCACCAGATGGTATCTCGACCCAGACGGATTCTTGATAGGTTTCCAAATCATTTCGCCTATGTGCATTCAGTGATTGTTTGCAAGCTATCAATACACCACCTCCATATTTTATCCCGGAAGTATAATCACGATCTCTACGAAACACAGTAAAGACAGGTGTAAAATAAACTGTGCTAGAGAACACGCGGGCTGTATCCTACAACGCTTAGCACGACAGCAAATTTGAAACACACAAGCATTTTTTCTGCTTAGGCCGGATCTGACGATATATTTTTTTACTTAACGCTTAACGATTAACTCTTGTCAAACCGGTGCTGTTCATGACATCCCGCTTTCCTACGGTTGCTCCTACGTAGGTCATACAAGCCGTTGCCTGAATGAACACGCGAGAGAGCACGCTGTCTTTTTAAAACAGTCACATTCAGGGCATTTGGTTGTGCATTGCAGCCGATGTGTGTGTACATCAGAGTTCAATGGCGTTGCTATCCTGGGGCGTCACAGCAAAAAGACTACCAGGGAAATCCATGAAGCGTATGTTATAAAGACAAAGGGTGCAGATAAGTATGTCAATGAACCTTCCTTGACTCCTGACAGATAAACTGCGTTTATTTTTAGATGAAGAGTGGGGACGTGGACTGCTTCAATGTATGTAGGGCAGTGTTTTTCTAAATAAAAATTCAGTTGCGAGTGCGCCTTGTGTTGTCCTCTTCTTTACTCTGTCCCAGTTTTTGGCGCTTTACTTTTTGTTCTATGCATTGCGCTTTTTATGCGAAAGCATTAACTGTCTCATGAAGCGAGCCGAAGTCATCAGCTTTGAAACCATGCAAAACGGTACCTTAATGGAACCACGCGCAAAGCTAGCCAACGGCACCTTTTACACTTCGATCCCATTGGCTGGCGTGCATCGACGAGGCTCCCATTGGTCGCTGCGCGTCAGTTTTTGTGGTGTCATCCTGACTGTGTTATAACACTGTTGCGTTATCACTGATCACCGCGTTCGCTCGCCTCTTAGCGATTGTACGGCGCGTGTCAATATATACGGCGCATGGAATAAACCAAAGGGTTTGCTCTGCTGGGGACTACGTTACTGTCTGATCCTTCCTCGCGCCGCAAGGCAGACGACAGTTTGAACGATCGCTTCCCAATGACGCTGCGTGTCCGCGAGGCAGCGGCTCCACCGTTCTACGCCCAAGGTCAGCGCGTTGTACGCCGCAGATCAAAGAAGGGAGCGAAAAGCGGCGTGCGTGCTTTCGCATCCACAACTCATAAGAAGTGCTTAGGTGTACTTCGAGCCTTTTTTCCCGAAGACCGGAATATTTAGGTATAATAAATAAGCACTTGCTATTTTCACTGTCTAATTGTGCTTTCGAAATAATACAGTCTAAGTATGCAGATAATATAACCGTATCAATCAAATAAAAAGAGGTGTAAGAAATAAGCTTAAAGACCACATTTTGGCGGAGACAAAATTCAAACTTCTGGTTTCCTCAACACGAGCGAGATATACTGACCACTGCACCATCTCGTCCTTTTTTTCGACATTTACACTGTGTGTTATGAACGTAATACCTATTATTGGTGCTTTAGCGTCCGCCGCATGCCTTTGTACCCTTCTCTAATGATCAACTGTTTAAAACGCTTTAAATCCATGCACATTTTAAGACTCCATGCACTAAGTATAGTCATCTGTTTTATTTTTATATATTGTTTCCACCTCGCCGTATAATGGCGATGGCTCTGAAGGTATTTAAATTAATATATAAATCATTCAATCTAGCATGCCTCTATCCTGACTTTAGTTTCGCTACTGAAGTTGGTGTGCAAAGCTATAATCTTTCTGATGTATATATTGTCGGTGCTTATGAATGCCAGAAGCAAAATATATGAAGTCATAACAACTCACCGCAGCCAGCAGGGCCATTAAATATTCAAACAGACCGGGGAATGTTACTCCATAGACAGAATCTAACAAGACAAGTATCTCGCAGGTCACAGCGAGAAGTGGTGGCACTTGTCGGGTTTCTATACATAAAATTAAAAATGGGGTATATTTTCGCCAGTAAACTTCCTCAAATATAATTAGACAAAAGTCTCACACGATTAGAGAAACCTGCTTACCTAATAGGGGTAGTTCAGACACATTTTCAAGGGTCATGTCTGAAAAATGTTTATTACACAATCAGTAATACCTACATTGATCTAGCTTCTAGAAAATCAAAGAGAAGAGCTTCACTCGTTTGCCTATACGTTGAAGTGATACAATGGGCTAGTTAGTTAGACACATTATTATAAACACAGTGCAAAAAGACAAGAACTAGCAGAAAGAAGAGACAGGGCAAGCGTTATCTAACAGCTCACATTTGATAAGAAAGAGAAGAAAACAAACATCCACAACGAATTAAGAAGTAAGAGAAAAAGCTGCGAATTATATCTCAAGAAGAAATATACACTAAGTAAAAATCAAATACACTTCCTGAAAGTTTTAAGCTTAAACGAATTTAGTTGTACGTAAAGTAGAAGAAGAGCAGGGTTCAAGGATGATTTGGCGAAAAATATACAATGAAGAAGGAATGTATATAAAGTGCTTAAGGCTTAAAGTGCACAGTCATCCGCGACACAGTCGCAGAGGAAACAATTCGTTTGCGACTGTGTCGCGGATGGTACACCGGCACATGAAGCTCCTCTGAATAAAATGCCTTTAGCTTCAGGTATTTCTCTTCAGTGCTGATGTTGGGACCACTTGAGAACGTGTCAACGTGCTGAGAAGAAGGTGCATTTACATTCTGTGGCATGTATTGCAAAATATAACGCCAGCAATGAGTGTGGGACAAAACGGGCTATTGCAATCTCCCATTTACGCTCGTGCCTGCCTATCCCTGAAAAAAGTCTTAGCCTGATAAAAAAAACAAAAACTAGATCCTACGTTGCGCAGGTAGTTTACGTAATTGTGGGTATGTTTTGCAGCACAGTCTGAATAGTGTTTATGTGGCGAATTCATCATAAGGCAAATACGTTTTAGCTTGTCAGGTGCAAACAGCCCCGCTTGCGCATCAAACCTGGAAACTACCTTTTAAGGCACAGTGAAATTCGGCAAATATATGGCACAACAGTAAGTCAACTTCATTTTTCAATGTTTCCTTTCTGTTTTTATTTGGGTTTTAACAGAAGTTCGAGAATTTCTTGTACCATGAAAGTTTTAAACTGGCGCATGAAAACGTTTTCTAGCCGACAATGCAGGACCATTTGAATGCAGTGATAAAAGAACTGGCCACTTAAATAACTTGCCCTTTTCTTTCAATTATAATATTTTAATTATTTTAATATTCTTCTTTTTATTTCTTTTTTTCTGGATGCTTTCTTTATTATAATCCTTTATCTTGTTCAATAAAGGTCGTGTCTTACTCAGTGCTCGTCGTAATGAACATGGTCTTACGTAGAACGACAAGCGACGAAACTTGTACGGTTTATCCTTGTAGATAAATGCCGAAAATGTCCAAATCGCTTTGTTTCTAGCCTGTGGGCTCCGCGCTCAATATGATGTTTTAAACATGAATCGCTGCCATCGTTCCCTCCCTCTCTAGTGTTAGTTTGATTCTCTCCTTTTACATTCATACTTTAAGAGTTTTAAGAAAATTAACGACATAATTTTGGTATATAACATACAACAATACCCTTGCCGTTTGGGAAATGCTGTAATTCTAAAACCGTGCTCTCATCGGTTCGGCATAAAACTGTAGAACTGAGACGCTCTTTGCGGTTCTTACCATGGCTATAGAGAAAACAATTTATGCAATATCGAACGTTTTGTAAAACAATTTTGCTGATAGAGGAAAGAAAAGGATGATTACAAAATTATGAAGTGTGTTGTTCTGTCGAGAGATCATTGATCGCTTCGTATACATACATGCACTATTTACCTGTTAAACAAGCATTATACGAGAACTTTTATAAATGCAATGGTCTAAATTTTGTAAGCTTTGGGATCAGATTTAAACATTTTGTCAAATTACTGAAACCCTGGGTGCATGCACTGCCCACACCCGCTTTCAAAGTATAAAATGCGAATTGTCTTTCTACATGAGATATCTGCGATTAGACAGGCAATTTTATTTTCCTTTAAGTTAGTCTTTCGACATAATTCATTTGGGTAGTTTAAAAAATGGTCTAAAAGATGTTGAAGTGCATGTAGATTTGGGACTATAATCATAATATATTTCGTCTTTTGAAAAACATTTTAACTGAAAAAATAATAGGTTGTTCCTGAACCATCAAGGAACATAGCTGCATGAGAAAAAGAAACTGATTCTGGTAAGGAAGGAAGGCCAACGTTAATTCCGTTGAATGTACAGGGATCTCGTTTCAGCTTATGTGCATTCTGATATTAATGGTCACTGATTGGCCCCAATATAGGTTCAACACACCAATAGCTGAACTAAAATACTAAATGATAATACAAATCTTTCCAGCACGTTTTATAATTTTCTCGAGTTTGCCCTTTACCATCTCTTTTTTTAAATTAAAGTGTATAGTGGCAACGCTGGATAAAAATGGCGAAAAATGTGTGTACTGCTTTATCTCGGAGCAGCATAACTTGTCTTGAACAAAATACAAGAAGTTTCTTGGTGCGAAACAAATGCTGCGGAAGCTCTCTTTGGCACTTGCTGAGCATCAAGTAACAGATTCGCGACGTACTCCTTCTCGACCAGCAACTTTTGTAACATGTGACATTGCAGCAGTTGAAAGTGGAAGGGAACTTTAATCTTCGCTTTATCATGGCCTTCGTTCTCCGTTTGTTAAATACTTCGACTGAGTTCCGAGAAACTAAAAAGCATGAAAAAAAGAGCGAAGTTTTGGTACTCCGATAATAAAGTTAGCTTGGCTACATAAAAAAACAATGCCGAAGTACTTTTTTTAAATATTCTAGATTTTGCGTGCCTAAATTTCGTCTCTCGTGCCTTCTACGCAGTCATAGCTTTTTATATGTTTTCGTAGAATTCGTAGTGAGTGACAGAAAATATGCGCCACACATATTGATAACGTATTTATAATTTGTAGGAAGTAGAACTGTGCAGGTTGTGTAGATATATTTGAGTTAGTTTAAAAAACATAAGGTGCATACCGCTCGTAGAAGAAATGTTCAAAGCAGGCAGTTCAATCTTTGAAATTCTGTGGGGTATTCCTTTCCCAGATATTCGTTGCATAACGAGCAAGGGCTCAATTTTTAGTTCCTCGTTCAGAATTCCTTTCTGAAAGAAGTGACGTTTACCAAAAATGCAATTAGGTTAGGGTGAACATATCACTTTTTGAATGCGAAAGCATTAACTGTCCAATGGAGCGAACCGTCCTTATCAGCTTTTCAAGCAGAGCCAAACGGCCCCAAAATTTCCCTCTCCCATGGAGCGAAGCTGGTAGTCGGTAGCAGCCACCTCATTGGCTGGCGCGGGGCGTAGTTCCAAGGAACGCCATCCCACAGAGAAGCCCTTTCCATGGTGGCACAGCGGCCTGGCCGCCGGTAAGAGGGAGCGGCCGGCCGCAGAGCCAGCAGAGCTCACGCGGGCAGACTCCGGAGAGGTCGCACGGCCGAGCTCAGCGCGGCGCGCAGCTTGTAGGAATACGCTACGTATATGAATGCTTTCGAATTCCGTCACGTTAGCTGTATTTTTATAACTGAATAATCTAGGTGTGAATATTCACGGGCTAGTCACAAAAAAGCACAACAGCAACATGATTGAAACCATTAGTCAAAAGGAAACAGTCCTAGCTTAGGGAATCTGATATGATGCTTCGTAACCCGCTGGCCTGTATTCTTTCGTTTACGTAGTAAATGCTTATGTATGCCTGTCGAAAATAAAAAAAATACAATGTAATGTTTAAGACGCCTTGCATTCTGTCAGAAATAGAACCGCTTTTTCGGCGGAACTTTGTGTCATTTGTTCGAAAATCTAGGACTTAAAAAGGTCGAAACGACCTTCTTTGGTCAGAGTCTGGACATTTTGGCCCTAATTTACCAAAGTGCCGAAGCTATGCTTCGCTCCAGGCTGTTTGGTTGTCACCTGGCATCTTTGGGTCTAAATCACCAGACAAGTGCCAGAGTTAGGCCTCACCTCTTTTTGTTCAGTTTTCACGGGGTAACCCTGCGCCTAAATTACCAAACAACTGTCTCATTTAGGATTTACAGCTAGAAGTTTGACTGTAATCTGGTATGTTTGGCTCAAGCGTGGCACTGTTCAAATTATGTGGGGAGCCAAACAAAAGCCATAGAAATTCAAAAGAAAAATTACTCTGCACTGACTAACGCCTTGGAGAAAAACCGTATTAGGCGCAAGTTAGTGCCCCTATGGTTGCAAACTGAATTGTGGAAAGTTAGGCGTTCCTATGGGTTGCTACATGGGCTTTATTTTGTTTTGCAAAATATATGACTTCAAAATTTTCTGAAATGGTTTTGTTGTTAAGCTGAGCTCATTAGAAAAAGAGTTTGTCCTGAACATCAATATTTTTCTAAAGTAAATGTCCTCTACAACACAATACGTGAAACTTTGTATTCCTCACTTTTGTGTATGCCGTTACGTTAAATAATGTAATAGTTTGTGCTTCACTTTGCCTAGATAAAAGCTATGCTTTTTTATAAAAAAACATAGCTTTTGTACAAACAGAATTGCTCTTAAAGCTTTTTGTTAGAAACTATTTGTAATTAAATTAAATCCCAAAATTATCGCCGTAAAAAAATTAAAGTGTGTCACTTGCCCAGTTAGCATAAAGACTAAGCTTAAATATGTCTTTTTGTCCCGAAAACATAAACATTTTTTGAGTTTTCACATCTGCGAATTCCGACACGGTGAGAAGAGGACATGAGCAGCTTTTGAGGGTAATTAATGTAACCTTTCCAAACATTCAAAGTGAGATATCAATCTAATGCGTAAAATTCAATACATATAATGTACCAATGTGATACCCTCTTCGCTCTTCATCATTATAACTGTAGAAGACTTCTTCCTGTCTTCATACAAATTTTTCTCCAACTCGGTTCCGTTTTCCTGAAAAAAAAGTATAATGTTTATCATTTTTAATTTCGAATAATTCCTTCGGCAAATGTTTACACTGCGGTCATCGGCAAATTGCTTGTTACTACGTAGATTGTTCCTGCGCAGGAACAATCTAGTATTCTTTGAAATTCCTGAAAATCCAAACCAAACTCAGCTGGACATAGAAGTAGTTATAAGCTCAGAGATTGTACAAGACAAATTAGGCATCAAAGATGTTATGGTAGAGGGGATTAATATGATTGGGAGACCAATTAAAAAGGAAATCAGGGCCTGTGATATTGGAACTCCTTGAAGGAAAGCATCCTGAGACATGTACGGACACTGAATTGAACAAGAATTTCATTATTCCAAGGCTTCTCGGTTTATATCAAGCTGTAAAAGAAGCTTCTCTGGAATAGCGCCAATAAAGACCGTAATAAAGGTAAAAAGGTTATGCTAAAATTTTATAAGTGGATAGTTGGCAATCCATGCTATCAGTGGGACCTAGAAAAAAATAAAAAAACGTCCGCATTTCGATTTAACCGAGGCAGGAAGACAACAACATTACGCAATCTATCAATGAATGACATCGGTGTTTGATAACTTGTTCATTTACATTTCTTAATGTAAAAGCCAGAAGTATAGTAAATAAAACTGCTGAACTAGAACACATATTATTATCCAATGATTCTGATATAGTTGTTATAACAAAAACATGGTTGCATACAAACACTAGCAAAGTCGAAGTCGTTCCACCAACGCATCACATTTTCGGAAAAGGCCGGGACGCAACAGGGGAAGGAGTGGCATTAGTTCTTAAGAAGAATATTGATGCAGTATTAATCCACGATGTTTTAAATACTGAATCGGTCTCGGCAAAGGAGCGCATCCATTCTTGTCTAATTCTCATCGAAAGCATCTACCGGCCACCAAATCCTTCTGAAAACATACTACAAAAGCTATACGATTTCGCAAATCTGCAAAGATAATGTTTTTTGAAGTATTGTAATGGCAGGTGATTTAAACCTTCCCGACCTCAACTGCTAAAATTTAATGCCCTTGTGTTTTAATTGAAGGCACTCAGAACTCTTGATTAATATGACACCTTTGATACACCTTGACGAAACTACTTACGATACTTACGAAACGATACTTGATTTATATGACGTTTAATAATGACTCCGGGTAAATTAGTGCATGTCCCTCGAGAATTTCATACAAACAACAGTATGCTTGATATTGTATTCATATCTGATGAGTTAGTGTGTGCAGCGCTTACTTGTGAGGTTGTGGACGCGATATTTGATCCTCAGATCGTTTGGTTTAATGTGTCAGAGAGCTTAGTACAAAAAGAAACAGACCGATTAGTTAAAGTGTCGGGCTACACTAGAGCCCTAGATCAAAAGCGTTTTAGAGCACCTCGAATCATCATTTGATTGTTTCGGTGAACAAAGTAACCCTTGGGTTACTCCGGAGGTTTTACATCTCAAACATAAACTAAATATAATTAGAATTCTAAAACGGAGATCGGGCAAGCCTAGTGTATCACATGTTTGGAGGTAATTAAGACCAATGATTCAAGAACCGAAGCGAAGCTTCTATAGTGTGGTTTGTAAGAAATGTTTGCTTTTCGATGCAAGGAACTTTTGGCGATATATGATCATATAGAGGAGCCAATTAATACCATAACACAACACATAACGGAACAGATTCATTACCCATTTGAAATTGCCAGCTCATTTAACGAATACTTATCAGTGTATACTAAGGACAATAATCAAATTCCTTCAATCCGAATTTCACCGAAAGGTATTCCAGATGTTACTTGACACTACATGACACAACCTTGACACTAAAAAATTAGTAGGACCAGATATGATTCCAAACATTTTCTTTGATGCAGTATGCATAATCATGTTGAAATTACTTTGTTGTAATCTTCAATAAGTCAATTAAACTAGAGAAACTCTATGACGATTATAAAACTGCTAAAAAGTTCCAATCTTTAAAGCAGGAGATTCGCATTGCGTTATTAACTGCAGCCCGCTGTCAGTTTTGAGCAGCAGTGCAGAATTGAATAACCATATTTTGAATAGGCGCATTGTCTCCTTTCTCGAAGAGAATAACTTTTCAAGTAATGGTCAACGCGGTTTCAGACGCAACCTATCTACGGTTACACAACTGGTTCTTACTGTTAATGAATTTGCAAAGTCAACTCCGGTTATCAGACACACGTCATTTTTAAAGATATATTTTGTGGAGGCTTTCTAAAGCGTGCCTCACAATAAACCACCCGTTAAATTGAGATAATTATTAAAAAATAAACACATTAAAAATAGTTACAAGCATATTTATATAAAAGAAAGCATATGTTCAAGTACAGGATTACCGCTCCTCTACATCAAGGGTACTATCCGGAGTTCATCAAGGATCTGTTGTTCTGCCCCTACTTTTTTAATTTTTAGAAACGACCTTGTCGCGGACAGATCCTGTCAAATTCGTTTATTCGCAGACGACTGCATAATTTATAAGCAAGCGAAATGCACAGACGACCCAGTGGTCCTAAACAAGTCTTACAATTATTTCTGAATGATGTGATGATTGCTAAATGTCTCTTCACGACGAATAGTTTTTTGCATTTGACGATGACCAGAAAAAGAAACCCACTGCATTTTAATTACCCTCTTCAAGAAACAATTTCGACCACGTTATACGAATATAAAAACCTAGGACTACACGTAACTTCAGACCTACATTGGAACGTGCCTGTTGACTTTTTTACCCAAAAAGCAATAATGAAATTCTAGGCAATAAAACTGGGACTGAAATACTGCTCGACAAAAACAAAACTGCGAAAAAAACATTAGTTTAATCTTTCCTTCAATATGCCGACACTTTGTGGGACACGCATACTAGATCTAGTATTAACAAACTAGAAGTAATTTAGAAGAAGGCGTTGAGAATAATACTTTATAAATATTGCAGGAGTACCTCTATTTCGGAACTTTATGTTCAGGGTGACATTCCCCTTTTTTTAATTGTAGGAAAATTAATCGACAGAAGTTTAATTTTAATCTAATAAACGGAAAGCAACTGAGACTATCAAGATTAATTTCAATTCGACACGTCTAGTGTTACAAAAAATAAACACTGTAAATCAATACTTTAAATATTGCTCATGACTGACTCTTTTAAATACTCTTGTATTCCTCGTACTTTCCATGAGTGGAATTTATTACCCGAAGAAATTGGCTTTTTAAATTGTATGACACCGTGTTTTGCCCCGATAAATGTATCGTCAGAGCTGTGATGTTTTAGGCCTTTACACCCTTTGAAAAAATAATTTCCGCTCGGTGTGGTTTCGTAATATATATATATATATATATATATATATAAGGTGGTCCAAGTCACCAGGCTCGATCTAAAATGAAACGTAAAAATCGACGCCTGCACGTAGCGATTTAAACTTTTCATCAAAGGTGTATATAGCAGGTCACTTTTTTCTTGTAAAATTACAAAGCGTAGTTTTCATTCTGTAAAAAATAAGGCCAAGAGACTTTCCCGGGTCTACGGCGGGCAGCGATGCAGACGACAGGGGTTCAGTAGCGGGGTGTGTTTGGCGTTCGTATTGATAGATGGCGTAAACAGCAGCGTCGGTTTTCTACTTATCGTTAGCAGTTACCTCAATATCCAACCAATAACAATAATAAAACTTGAAGTAGTGTACTTAAAAAAAAGTTACCTAGAAGTCCGTATCCACAAGTGCGGGAACCCCAGCGCTTACTTCCTCTCAATACTTGGGGGGGGGGGGGAGGCATGCAGATCGTTAGAGAATTCCTTTGGGGCCTTTTGCTTTCGGCTTTGAGTTTTAAATACCGAATTCGATATGTAATTGTCATATTTTCTTATGGTTAACAGATATGCAGTGATATATATATATGTATGATTTTGTATCTGACGCTTAGAAAGTACGGTTTATTTTGTGCACGCACGGCCTCTTTCGTAAAATAACGAGCATTTCGTAGCGTGTAAGTCATGTGTTTAGGTTTCGTAGCGTGCTAGTCATGTGTTTAGGTTTCATTTCTATTTTCAGTGATTCACACCGGGTTACTTAGACGTTTTCCTCTTGACTTAAGTTTGTCTGGGAGTCTAGATGCTACTTATATTCTCCGTCAATACATAGGCGAAGCTCACACACCTTGCAAATCACCCCAGTGCCAAGTAAACAAATATTGTTAGGATAAATATAATTGCTTCACGGGCTTTTACGCTCAGATACTGAGGTTACATAGTAGTTACACATTGGGGTTCTATTTACATATGCTCCACCAACATATCTATGGGTGATTTCATCTCAAGTCAGGCACGGATTTTGGGTAGAATTTTTAATTTTACGAATAAAATCTGTTTTTGGAAAAACCCGTCGTTGACAGGGAGTGCAAACCGCAAGTTCGGGCGATTTTTGTTCCCGAGTTATGGGCATTTTAAGCAGCCGAGGCGCAAACTGACCTTTCTCGCGTCTGTCGTAGGTGTCATGTTTCACTCTTTTCTACTTTTTTGCCCTTTTTGGTAGTGCAGTGTAACTTTTTTGGCAGCTCTCAGAATGGGATTTCTTATAGTGAATAATTTTATTGTGATTATGTATCTTCATTTTTTGTTTTAAATATTGTCAAAGGGTGTCCCCTTGACAATATTTGTCAAAGTTTGACCAAGTTTTTCCGTGTGACCTATTTGAGGTATCGTAACATATTTAGTATTTTCAGGAAGCTAAGAGTATAGTCTTTCTATTGATAACAAATTTAACGTTGTGTTTAAAGTAGAAAGCGCAGTATGTTCTCGTAAATCAAGGACTATTTCATCATATCGGCAAATTGGGGGTCAATTTTCTAAAAACATTCCACCTTTTGTTTGGCTGATCTTTTTCTAGCTAGCTATTGGAGTGCTTTATAAGGTAAAATAAATAGAAAATGTAATATTTTGTTTTTATGACAGCTCTAAGAGCTTTGAAATTTAATTTTGTTTGACTGTTTTGTCAGTAAATCAACTTACTCGCAGAAATACACTAATTAAAAATTGACCCCTGTTATTTTTTCAGTAGATACCTGTGAACACATTTATTTTCTGGTAAATATTTCAACGCGATTATTTAAATGAAATATATTTTAGAAAATTTGTCAATAGACGTTTTTGGACGATCTTTCTGAAAGTTTACCAGCTCTTCCGTGTGACCTATATGAGGTGTCTTAACATATTTAGTTTTTTCGGAAAGCTTAAAGCATACTCCTTCTATGATCACAAATATGATGTAGTGTGTAAAAGAAAAAGGACAGTATTTTCTCGTAAAGCAAAAACTATTAAAAAAAATTTGCGTATCGAGGTCAATTTTCTAAAAACCCTACCTTTTCTTTTGACTAATTGCTTTTCTCTAGCTACCTATTGCAGTGCTTTATAAAGTAAGATAAACAGAAAATGTAATATTTTGTTTGTATGCCGGCTATGAAAGCTTCCATTTTGGTTTTTGTTGACTTGTCGCCTAGTAATACAAGGGACTCACAAAAATACACTAACTCATAATTACCGCCTCTGAAATTTTCAGCAACTACCTGTAAGAGTTCTTTAATAAAAGAAGATGCAAACGGCGAGTTATGCTAATAAAGCGTCTAGGTCATAATATTCTTAAATATTTTTTTAATTTGTCAAACCGCCTCTCTGCGACGATATTTGACGAAGTTCAGCAAGCTGTTCTGTGTGACCTAATCAATATATTTTTATGATCTTTAAATCAACGTTAATTTCAATTAAGCTCTTTCTTTTAGTTATAATTATAATATTTCGCGCTAAACATATAACGCGGAACATTTGCCTGAAAAACAGATATTTAGAAAGACTTGCGAGTTTGAAGTCGATTTTCTAAAAAAAGCACCTTTCAATTCTTTCATTTTTTATTTACAGTTAGGTAATATTTTAGTCTGTCAGGAACTACCAACATAAATTGTAATATATTGTTTGCATGGCTGCTATTAGGACTCGAATCTCGTCCTATGAGAGTTTTGAACGGGACTGCGCATAGACGCTCAGCTGAGCAGAATTTTGACTCTACGTAAGGTTTTCTATTTAATGTT
>JAZHYW010015957.1:0-23130 GCA_037355805.1 Ixodes ricinus | reverse complement strand
TCAGGACGCGCTACCCGAAATCCCCGCTGAGGCACGGTTGTATAAAAACAATATTAATTATACCGCAAAACCTTTTGCTTAACCAAATATAACCAAAGAAAACGACACGCGCCCTCCGTTTTGTACTAAACTCCAATAAAAAGTTTCCACAAAAAGAGTTTTTCCCGTTAGTTTTTTACGTAAAAACTTTTTTTATCTCTAGAAGCTCAAGGCGACCACAGTTAAGACAAATGGATACAGAGTGGCGCTGTTGTCGTATTTGGCTCGGTCTCGGTGGACGCCAGCGGCCCGGGTTTCGGCGATAGAGGCTTCCCAGCCGAGAGTTACGTTGTTCCTCCGCGTCGCGTGTCATGACACCTCCCGGCTCCACCTGTGGTAGGCTGGCTTCGTGTCAAGTCCGCGCTTCTCTTTCTTTTGGCTTAACTTCGGCGCTTGAGACCCCCCTCCCCCCCGCCCTCCTCTCTCTCCCCCGTGAACCTAGGGAAGGCGGAGATTTGGACGTAACTTGGGTTAGCGTTGGACGTAACGCTAGACACTTCGACCACAAATTCGTTTTTTACGCCGTAAATATAGCTCTAAACATTTTCGTTCTTCTTTGTAAATTCGTTTTATAACATACTTTTTCCATCTAGGCTGTTTTAAAAAAAAAATTTTTTTCCTTTGCATGTGTCTTAGAAAACGACCAGAGCGTTTGACCTAAACTTAGGTTCTGATTCGCTACATTGTACCGGGCCGGAGGGGAGGAGGAAGGAAAATATTGTGATGGGAAGAAAGGTTGAGGGACATTGTCAAGGGGGGGGGATATGGGAACGTTTCGAGGCGACGCAATTGTGGCCTTCGTCAATTGGATTTTAATCGAGAGGTTTCGATGTGACCCTTCCAGTCAATAAATACTTTTGAACGGCATAAATAACCCTACTCGTCAAAGAGAACGTTTGGCGAATCGTGATAGGCCGACCACAGCGACGCTTTGTGTCACGCACGTCTCCAATAGGAGCTTTGGCCTAGTTGGCCCGCTGCAAAACTCCCGTGTATCGAACCAACTGTTCGTGTTCGCGGGCGTTGCGTGTTGACGGCACGTTGAGTCAGCCCGCACGATGCACCCCCTCAGGCTACGGATTCTCGGTGTCGTCCCAAGAGAACAATACAGTGGGGGACAAAAGACCGACGAGGCGCCCCGGAAAACGTTTTAGCGTATAGGAGCAATCCCGAGCTTTGTGTGTTTACGTTAGCGTTGCGTGCTGCGTGCACGCGCAGTGTGGAAACCGCAACGCTAACGCACTACAGTGCTTGCGTTCAGTGAAACTGAGGGAAAGGAGGGGACGTGAGAAGGCCGTTGGAATGATTAGTGGGTAGAACTGGTCGTTCGAATGCGAGAGCCAAACGCCGGCGTTCCGCCTTCGACGAGTTCTAGCCACTAATCATTCCCTTCTCACGTCCCCTCTGGTTTCCTCCTCGCCCTCAGTTCCTGGCCACACACGCAATACTAAAAACGACTATTCAACTTGAGCGTCGGGGCCATTTCTCATATCAAATGAAATTCTGTCTCAGTTTAATTGATAGCTTCAACTACAGCTTTAATGTTTTGCATGCGCGAGACATGTTCGGTTCCAACAAAGAAGCGAAAAGAATGAAATTGGTAGAAAACATTTGCATGTGTGAATGCTCGTGCGGAGATTTTCACAACGTTCGAACTAACGCCATCGTGACTCGTGTCTGCCCTTGCAGGTGGAAACCAGCCTACACACACGCATTCGAGACGATCTGCCACACGTTCGACCTGGCGAGGAATCGCACGCCCAACCACCCCTACTGGAAATGCCCCAGTCCTTGGAAATACAGCGAGTGAAACACTATTACTACGGAGACGAGGGTGCCAAGGGAACTGAAATATAGAGAAAATTATCGCACGAAAGGGCTGAAAACAACTCAAAACGCATCTCTCCGCACAAAATATTTTGAAAATCATCCTGATTTTCACGTGACGTCAATCCGTCATTTTGCGTTGCAAGTCCCGCGAAAAAACCTATGCGGAACGCAAGTTGGTCTGCTTGGCTGCACAGGAGTTGCGATGATGTCAGAAATCCGAGCTCTTATCGGCTGATTATAAAAAAGTTCGTGGGTAGACCCGAAGGCATCTAGCATTGAGCTCTACTCACTATCCTTCCAATCGGAGCCAATCAGAGCTCGGCGTCCTTCTGACATTAGCGCAACTCCTGCTCTAGAAGCCGACCACTTGCTCTCCACATAGGCCCCAGTGCACTACGGATTTGATGGTGACAAATTATTCTTTCAAACGCTCGCCTTTGGCATGCCCCGCTTTTAACAACAAGATGGTGGTAATGACGTCAATAAAAACAGCCTGTATCCCCAACACGCACTAACAACTGGATAGACTCACTGGCAGGATAAGAACGGCAGGGTGTCTCTCTCTGGTGAGCACGTGCTCATTGGCTCCCGCTGTGCTTGCACTGGGAGCGCACCTTTACGAGACCTTATCGAAGACGTCCGAGTCTTATCGAAGAGCTCCTGAAAGGCGTCCTTGCCCTCCTCATCCTGTTGGTGAAATAGTCAGCGTGATTGAAACTCGGGGGGAGCAGCACCGCGCAAAAACATCCCGCATTCCGGATTCAACTGAAACCAAACCCGCAAGAGCACTACAAACGACAAGAAAAGATAGTAGTAGACTCTTTGTTGTTTTTTCTGCATGCGTTCGCACCGGACACACGACAGCTGATCTTGAGCATCCAAAATTCAGCGTTGAAATATCTTTACCACCAAAACAAGGGGTCGAATCTTCATTGCGGCATTCGATCTTTCGTGCCAAGCATATACCGAGACCCCAAATACACGGCGCGACACAGTGAGGGAGGGTAGAGGACATTCTCCACAATTTGCTCAGACCCTGTATTGAAAAGTTTAAGTGCGTGATCCGGACTGACCCTTTCCACTACACTGCTGTTTGTTTATTTTTCTGATAATGGTTCTTTTAAAAGAAACATCTAGAAAACTGATTTTCGCACATAAGCACTAACTTTACCGTGTTACCACCAAAATGGTGACGTCTACTGTCGCGAGCAATCTTAGCATGAATAACCCACCAGGTTTATTTCGCGCACCTCTAGCAGCATACAAAGGAGGGCTCCAACTAAGAATGGAACTTGAAGTTTCATTCAGTTAAATTGCCCAGTTTCTGGGCAATTTAAGAAAACCCTCGCAAGAATATTTCAGGCAGCCTATAGAAATGCTAACTTTGAAGACTCTTTCAACTTCATATTCAGTCACGTCCTATCAACAATATTCAATGAACCTTCGTTTCACCCAAGTCTATAGAATACGCACGATAGAAATGCTATAGAATTTATATCGGCACGTGTCGATAAACTTTCTGACACCGTATTTTCATAAAATTTCTATACACTAAACTTGATAGTACAATGTGATTCAGTGCCGAGAAGCGACATCACTCTCAGTTGGAGCCTCCTTGCGGGAGGCTCTTTGTTTTCCGACTGTGTCCAATAATTTTTGCCTCTTGCAATGCTTTATGGTTGGAGATGCAGTTCCCCAACCCTTATAAACCACATTTCGTATGAATTGTTTGGCGAGAAAAGTTCAACATACGTGTAATCATTTTGTCTTCTTGAGTGGTCCTCTTTCAAAGGATTGTCTTTGAAACGTAGGGTTTATATAGCGGGGGAGCAGTCAACATGACTGAACTACTAGTCTTATGTGCGATTCGTGACGTGCGCATCTGTCATGTCTGCATATGTGCACACGGCAAGTGGCAAGTGCATTGCTCCATGGCCGTATTGTGAAAAACAGAAAATCAATGTTCAGAGTTTGATTTTTTTTCGTGAGAAATTGAACAATGTCGTTAAAACAGGGGAAGAAACTTTGTTAGCATCTGTATTTGTTTTCTACCCAATTTCTATCCAATCTCTATACACTAAGTTCTACAGAAAGTCTGCAGAAAAACTGACAAAAAAATAGACTATCCATTGTCTTGTATATACTTTTTTATATAAATTATGCAGAAAGTGGATAAATAACTTTCTAAAGGTTAGCCGAGAGAATAATGAGGATAGTGGAGCCGCAGTGGTAACAAAAGGTGGAGAACTTGCGTTGTTGCTCGTATACTGTGTATGGGTGCACCCTTGCGAGCTCCCTTAGCAACCGATGATTTACCGACGTCATGTATTCCTCCATTTCGCTCATCGCACAGAAAACAAGGACGACCTGATGTCAGATCAGAAATGTGCTCCCCCGTATTATAAAACATGTCTGTTTTAGCTTATTCTTGTAAGTTAGAAATATACATTACAAATTAGAAAAGTAAATTGAACAGTTACGCGCTATGTGTTAAAGTTTCCGCTGCTCCGCTATTTTTCTTCCTGTCTTTATCTCTTTGTTTCGTCGCATCTTTAATTAGCTCAACTAAGAGCTCCAAGATCAGGGGCGTAGCGTCGCGTTGTCATCTACCGGACGTCACCTTTGGACGCAGATTGGACAGGAATCCTGCTCTCGGCTGTAACCCTCGTTTCACTGAACACGAATCCCAACTATGACGCAATATTCATGTCCGATCAATGCCATCCTAGCTTCCGAGTGGTGAATATTAATCATTACGGCCTGAATCCGGTGAGGCATCACGAACTATGGTCTCAGTCGGGTTTGTTTTCTCAGAATAATAGACAAGACTTCGGGGTTTGCTTACTTTACTTAAAAACAAATTAAAAGCAAAGCGAGGAAAACAAAATTAGAAGTATTCACAGGACAAAAAAAAACTCAAGTTCACATTCACACCCGTCGATGGAACGGAGGGTGCGTGGTCGTCGTTGGTCAGTCACTGCTCAGTCTCTCGAGCCTTCTTGGTTGCAACTGGGGATGTGCTTGTCCGAAGACTTTGGATGACTCGTAGATTGTGGGTTGTGCAGCGGAGGGGTTGAGTTTCCGTCAGGGACCCTCGACTTTGTCTCGGACAATCCTTGCTCGGGGCAAGTGGAGTCAGCCACCCGCACCCAATTGAATTCCTTCTTTTCAAATGCCACTCGATCTAAGCCTCTTTCGAAGGCCCCTTCGTTTCTTTCTTCTCTTATATCGCGTTCTCTTAATTTCGAACCTCGTCTTTATTTTCGTCGCACCCTTTGCGCGGTCTTTTTCCGCGTCGGTTTCTTCTGGATTTCTTTCAGTCCACATCATCCCAGTCCCTTTCATTCAATCTGGCCTCTGTGCCATAAGTTACACGTATTATTGCCGAAACAACTCTCAGAACTCATCATTGCGACGGTGCCACACACCACGTAATATGGTTTTATTTTGTTTTTTACCGCGCATGCGCAGAGATGTTTGCGTCCATCAGCGCCCGCAGCGAGAACGCGTACCAGGCGGCCAACGAGACGGCCTTCCTGACGGGCCACTTCCACCAGCAGAACGTGATCGCCAACGGCGAGCGGAACACCATGCGCTTCCAGTCCGGTTACAAGTACAAGATCGCATCGTACCAGGCAAGCGCAGACCGTCTATATATTTTTTTAAAAACTGGCTTCACGAGGCTACGTGCTCGCCGGAGTTGTCGTCCGTCCATCTTTCTCCACGTGATCACCCGTACCCTATGCAGAAAGCGGGGTCAGGTAATGAGAGGGAAAGGCCAAGACGAGAGGGGACATCAGAGCGCCCAGCTCTGGTTGGAAGGATTTGTCTCCACTGCACTCGTGGAACGCGTTCAAACGCGGAACGGCCTTTGGCTCTCGCATTCGATCGACAGGTGCAGACGAGACAAAGGCTTCCGGTCTACTCATTCCAACCAGAGCTATAGGCGTTCCCCTCTCGTCTCCTTCTCTCCCTCACTTTCTCGGCGCATTAAGGGGTTGATTGGTCCGGCGAGCGCCTAGCTCCCACCACACTGTCAACTTAGGGGTGAACGGAGTACCACAAAGACTCGACCTTAGTCGTGGTTTGCTGGGGCCGCCAGTGCACGCTCGATATTGGTGGTTTCGGTTACAAAACCATCAACAGTCGTCGGGGGATTGCGTACCAGGCATCCGAAAATTTTACTCTTCGCGCCACGCACGAGGGCGCCAAGTTTCTTCTCCTCGGCGGTCTCCAGATCGGCTCGGGCACTTAGGCGCAAGACACCTTCGACAAAACTTGTCACACTTTCGTTGGGGCCCTGCACCCTTGTTTGAAGAAGGTCCTCCCACTCGCTGCCAACAGTTGTGGTTAATAGACGTCCGCTTTAATTCGGCGGCGCATGACTCCCACGAAGTTCACAGGAGGCTTCATGGTTATCAAACCAGTGCCTCGCGGTGCCTTCAAGCGAGAAGTACAAGTTCTGGAGGCGCTGCTCAGACGTCCATCTGTTGTGGCAGGCTTCATAATGCTGTAGCCAGTCCTCTACATCTTCGTGGGCTTCGCAGTGAAAGGGCGTCGGGGTGCGGGGAGTAGCGGGCAGGATGACGACGGGTTCCGTGGTCATCGTCGCAGTCTTCTTCTTTGGCTTCTGCGGCGGGAGTCCGAATTCCGGGAGTTGGGTTTTAGCACGGCGGCTTGCTCGAGCGTCGGCCTCTTCTGCGAAGAGTAGCCTCTCAGGGCTGTAAACCTCACTTGACCAGGGTGTCTTCGGAAGGGTACGCTTCACGGGCATAGAATGCTACACCCCGGACCTTTACCAAAATGTCACTAATAACAGTTCTAAACGTTTAATGGGGCAAACTTGTGTTTGAAACGAAATAGGAGAAGGCTAGCGTCACGGGCGTCGATGGCGGCGTAACAGCAGAATCGAGCGCTGGGGCGAGACTGACCCCGGCTCGCCACGCGGAGCTCTTTTTGTACATGCGTGTGCTTCTGGAACAATCGGCGTAGAATATTCGACGCGTGGAACATTCTGACCTCGATTAAGCAACAGAGTTTTCGAATTCACCAGAACGCGTCACTTAGAGAAATTACAAAAAGGCGCCTTCGCTACTAAACATGGAACCTCGACTCTTTGCGTGGGACCCAAGCACGATAATCGTTCGGCCGCGGGCGCGCTGCCTACTTGGCCAGCTGCGCGCGGGGCAATATGTTCCGCTAATGCTTCTACGAAAGTTATGGTGAGCGCGTTTGTGATGATAATTAAATTATCAGAAAGAATAAACAAAAAGACGGACAAGGCGAGACATCTTTCTAAAGATGTCTCGTCTTGTCCGCTTTTTTGTTTATTCTTTCTCATAATTAAATGCTTCTAGTATGCATAATGTATCTACATCTGTGTATAATCGCCACCATTAATTATGCCACCATTATTGATTTTTTGCTTATGCCGCCATTGCGCTTCGGGCCATAAGCGCTATAAAAATAAAGCATGAAGGCATAAGCAAATAAAAATATTTTCGTAGCCCATGAATTGTACCTAGCGCCACCTAGCCTAGCTACTTACAATTACTCTGCTTGACCCTGCCATCTGGTGGCATGCGATTTAACCTTGTTTCACGCTTCGCGATAATTTCTGGTTACCGCGCCACAATGGGCCAAGTAGACTGCTTCGAATTTGCTCTTTTGAGATCGGCTTTTGGTTTCGTGAATGGTTTACCACTCCTCCGTCATATGCGGTTGACGAAGGAATAGACCGATCTCACCAGCCAGTCTGACTACGCCACCGCTGCCGCAATGCATCAGCTTTTTGCACGTGCGATAACCTCGCAGGAGCACTGCGCGTGTAAAACACGAGAAGGCACGAGCCCTCGCGTGCACGGCCGTTTGCCTCCTGAGGACCAGTGCCACTACTGAGGACTTAAGTTATGGCGGCGTCACGCATGCGCCGAACGCTTAGTGAGATTGGTCTATTGTGGCTCGAGGAATAGAAAGGTAAGACGTGAAGTGCGCTAAGGAAGTGGGTATCGGTTGTCTCCGTTTAACATCGCAGTGCTGACGACGAGAAGACTGACTGCTTTCGAAACGCAAGTCTCGTTACCTGCGGGGGGAAGCTGGCTTCGGAAATAAACAGAGTTCGCGGAAAGCTCGTGTTACGCTTTTATTCGCTGGTCCTCTCGTCCCGTACAAGAGACGTAGCGTTCTCGTTAAGCCTTATTGAGCTCGATTTGCTCGATTTGAGGCCACCATAATGAGGTGCCAGTGACGGAAGAACTTTGTTCCCATGCTTTCAGGACGAACGTTTCTTCCTTGAAGCGCGAGACACGTGCGCGAAAAATCCATCCGATCCGACGTCCGATCCGGCAGTACGACTGCCTGATCCGAAAAATTTGATCGCTTCAGACGTCGGATCGCCGATCCGGCGTGCGTCCAACGTGCCAGATAGATTCGCACGGCGGACGGACTGTCGGAAGCGTCCAGCCAATGACAGCATAGCTAGCGCTATATGGCGAGGAGATCGAACTATAGGGGGCGCTGCGTTCACCAAAACAAATACCGCCTGCGTGGAAAACAACTCCGGCGTTCCAGTTGGCTGCCGTGTTGTTGCCGCGTTCCCTGCAGGTTTGTTAGAATATAGTACGCTCTTGTTGCGTACCGCAGTGCTCAGCGCATGCTTTAGAGCCTGGAATCAGTTTTCATCGCTTTCCTGCCGAAAAACAACTCCAATCGCAGTGGATAAGTAAGAGTAGGGAAGAAGTTGACTGCGCACGACGTGGTGTGTGGTCGTCACTTTTCAAGCGATGCCTTCCAAGCAAACTACGCTAATGGACGAGTCATGTACGCGCGTAAATCACGCTTGCATCGGCATCCGTTCAAACCGTACATTGTATTTTATAGGTAGTAGATATTCTGCCGGCAACCGGCACAACAAACCGAGCAAAAAAAAATTGCCGGTAGTTGTTCCCATTAGGTTTCGTGTAAAAGGAATAGTAAAAACGGGAACTATAGTTTACGTGTAACTGCAATATGTAAATAAACTTGTTTTTGTTGGAAAAAAAATGTGTGAGTAGCTCAGTGGAAAGGTGTCCGTTACACGTGCCGTGGGTCCCAGGTTCAAATCAAAGCAGGCGAACTTTTTTTTTTTTTATAGAACGTTTGACGATTTTTTTTTTTTTTTTTAGAATAATCATTGCCGTCCGAAGCTCCCGGCAATCTTTTTTTCCCGAGTGGTTGTGCCGGCTGCCGGCAAAATCTCCCCACCTTATTTCATAACAGTGCACAAGAGGAGGTTCTTGATACGCAACGCCGTTCCGTCGGAGAATCTTCCGAAGGGATCACACGACCGGGTCGTGAGGCTTCGGAAGCCACCGAGAGGTACTGCTATCATTTGATCACTATTTTATTCCAGGCTAGCTTTTACACTGGAACATATTAGGTAGCAGTATCAGTTCGATATTGTGATATTTACGCAACTGCGTGAATCATTTTGCGATTCCTATAATTTCGATTGAGCAATGCAAATGTGTGTATGACTAAGTCCTCGTCGTGCAGAACTCATTGATATTTCATCGTGAACCGTGCACCTTTGAATAACCAATAAATTAAACTGAAAAAGACAACTTGTAACGTTTAATGCCAATGAGCAGTCTAATTAGCCACATTCTACACTATAATGTTCACCAGTGTGTTCTGTATTTCGGCATTTCAAGAAAAACGTAATGTAATGACTATTTTGGTTGATGTTTTGGTGAAAATTTCTCCGGGGCGACGCTGCGCTCGATTACATGATCACATTTCAGCACGTCCTCGCCTTCAACGAGGCACCTCTTGCTCTCGCCGATGTGGCTGATGATCGTTGCAAGGGACAGGGACACTGAAAAGCAATGCGTGTGTTTCGTGAATACGGTTTCTCCAACCTTGGAAGCGCACAAACATCGCCACACAGCGTCAGTCACGCACGACCTGGCGCGCGCAGCCGGAGCGATGCGGCCGATCGCGAGCGCCTACACGTGGGTTGGTTTTTGCTTCCAACGAGAGTGCGGCGACATTTAAAGCAAGGTGAGACAAGCAGGGACTATGCTACCCCTACGCAGATGCTTTTCGAGCAGATAAATATTATCCACATACCTTTCACGAGCCTCAAGTCCTCGTCCTCCATGGCTGAACGAATACTAGCGGCGGGAATGTTATTCCCGCAGAATAGTTCCGACGGCGGCCGCTAGCCAGCGCCACCGTTCGATCTCCTGGAGCGGCGTTCGGACTGTCGGATCGGACGTCGGATCGGACGATTCTGCCGTCCATGTGTCTCGCGCTTTATGAACGAACAAAGGTTACAAGAGCGTTCCTCCCCTGAAGGCTGTGGCTGATGATCTTTGCAAGGGACAGGGACCTTCTCGGTTGTGGTCTCGTGCTGCTTGATTAGCTGGACGACCTAGTGCGGTCTACTGGCTATGGAAGGTGACTTGGAAAATTCTAAAAGCACTCTCGAACGTGAATTCTGGCCACAAAATAAAATAACACAGCATGTATGAAAAACTACGAGGGCACCCTCGTAATTCTTCTCGTGTTTCTTTTTCCGTTTTTTTTTTCTTTTTTTGTTTGGTGACGTGACCGGAAAAATCTCTGAACAGAGATTTTTTTTCTTATTTTTCCTTTTTTTGTTTTTTTTCTCGGTTTACGCTCCCTTTCGCGAAACTTTTTGCACCTATTTTGCGTTACATTGGCTTTAGCCAAACCATTTTTTTGTTTTTATGGCAGGGACTTCTACCGTATACGTATCTTATATGTAGGGCTCCGTGTTTTCGGATAAATCCGAAAAACTCCGAAAAACACCCGCCGGTAAACTTTTGGCCAATTCGGATTTATCCGATAAACTCCGAATGTTTATGTGCCAATGCCACCCCCCCCTCCCGCAAAAAAAAATTAAAAAACGTAAATTTTATTTTTTTACAATTTGATTAGCACGGAGTCAATGGTCCTGGGAAAATGGCACCATAATTATCTTTCAAATCTCAGACCGTTGTCAAAAGGGGTCTTGCCGCTTGTCTCGTCGAGGTTGATTCAGGGCAACAGGTCATTGTACATTCGGGTCACGACAAAAGCCACTCTTTTGGTTTCCAGTTTGAGCCATACGATTTGTGATTTAGAGAAAGGAGAAGGTATGTTTTTGTAACAGTGAAAGCTATGGACCATAGAGATTGTATTAAATAGAGGAAAGAAACAGTTGAAACTTCTATTACATCCTTAACCACTCCACCTCGCGCGGCCCCGGGCTAGATTGATGGAATAGGATGGGATGACTACGAACTTCGTAGCGACTGCACCCGGGAGTTTATTGATTTTAAGGTATCGACGTTTATCGAAGCAACACTTGTCTGCGACGTTTGTCGTGGGACAAATTAATATTGCCAATGGCAATGGCACGAACGTCAAATACAACTGAAGAACTTTTAATCGATACAAGCGCGTTTTATTTTTTATCTGGCATACGTTTACATCCGGTTATTATTTACATATTTATTTTCAACAGGAAACACTGCCAAATTATACTCCGAATATCGGAGAATTGGAAATCAAACAAATATAAACTCCGATAAACTCCTAATTTTCGGCAAAAAATAAACTCCGAAAAACACCCTCCGAATTTGACGAAAAATAAACTCCGAAAACACGGAGCCCTACTTATATGTTACTGCAGTAAAACCTCGTTATAACAAAATAGGATATAACAAACTAATGGATATAACAAAGCAATCATAATTCCCCATGCTTGCTAATAGTGGGAAGAAATGGACAGTGGCTATACATGCCTTGCAAGGGACGTCACGCTAGGGAACATCTAGGGAAGGACGGGTCCCCGCACCATACTGGTGGTTGACTTCACACCGCGCGGATGCGCTTACCAAGACGTAGGATGCCGCTAACGGCCCGGACATGCGCCAACATGCACCATATTTTTAACAAAGGTACCGTGAAGTTAGAAAAACGTGCTGAGCTTACGATGATGACGTTTATCCAGTACGTGCGGAATGTTTCGGCATTGGAGCAGAAAGTTTCGAAATGCTGCCGACGAAGTTTTGACGCTAAGGGATGCCGTGTCGCCAAAAAAAGAAAAAAAGCTAAATTCCTGCTTCATAATTTGACGAGCGGCTCTAGGAGTCGCTTGTAGAAAACTTGTTCCGATTTTGCGAAATATTGGTAAACAACGCAATGTTGCCGTCATAATCTTAACCCTGAGACAAGGATAAATCAAATAACGGACAAGAAACTCTCATTGTCTCAGGGTTTATATTATGTTTCCTAACCGGCTCACCTGCATACTTTCGCTCCTTGCAAAGGTTATCGTATCGCGGACGGCACAAACCGATGACCCGGAGGCGGCGGCTCGGCGAGCTTGCACACGGGGGCCGCCGCCGACCGATCGCCGTCTGGCCAGGCTCGTGGCGCGACACTCGCCCGGATTCGGCCGGGAGCCCCGAAGGTGCGCTCGAAGCGTGAAAACGGCGTTATGCAACGAAGGCCAAAGGCCATATACACCACGAACGAGCAAAAGCCGATGCAAAGGCGTGCGGGAACGTAAACAACCCTAGAAAAGTGCCGTCGTTCGCCGCTATGAAATGCGCCCCGCAAACTCGATAATCCGCGGCCGCATCCCTTTCCTGCCGCTCGTACTTTCTCTAACTTGACGGCCACTCTGTCTCGCGGGGCGTGCCGACGAAACGATCGGACGATCGTCGGGATACGGGGAATTGCTAGCAGCCGAGCGCGGCGCAGTTTATTTATTTATTTACCTCAAGGTCCGAAGACATTACAGAGGGGAATGGGAAATACAAAGGAGTAACAAACAGGCAAAATAAGCACAGTCATATATAAAAAATAACAAGTTAGATAGAGCATCTTTAAAAATGCATAGATCATCAATGGTGGCAATGTCATGAGGAAGGTGGTTCCGTTCTACAGAAGTGCGCGGAATGAATGAATAAAAAATGCATTAGTGTTGTATGGAAAGACGCCCACTTTGTTCTTATGATCTAAACGACCGGAAATATAATACGGAGGGGTTAGTAGATTGTGACGCATGGCCGGATTATGATAAATTTTGTGAAAAAGGGACAGACGAGAATATTGTCTACGTAAAGCAAGAGTGGGTAATGATAACGATATAGTTTCATGATGGTTACACTAGAAGTACGGTGGTAGTTGGAAATATATAAAACGTGCGGATTTGTTCTGGACGGCCTCCAATGATTGAACGAGGTATTCCATGCCGGGGTCCCAAACGGAGGCTGCGTATTCCAGCTTCGAACCAACAAGTGATTTATAAAGAAGAAGTTCGAGAGATGACGGCACAGAGCTAAAATTCCTTCTTAAAAAGCCTAGCATGCGGTTAGCATTGTTAATAACATGTTCAATATGAATATTCCATGAAAGATCAGATGTTATGTGGAGGCCAAGGTATTTATAAGAGTGCACGGGCTTCGCAGCGAGAGCAGGTATACCACTGCTCTGGCTGCGAGAGGGCCGTCGAGTCAACCACCAGCATGGTAGATACCGGTGTTCGACTCGTCATCGTGTAACGTAGGTGCAAGGCATGTATAAGTAACTAATGGCTATAACGAAATAATTACGACCGCTCCTTCGACTTTGTTATAACGAGGTTTTACTGTATTACCAACCCTGGATCGCAATTCGCATAGACAATTTTGTCCGGCAACCAGTTTGAGAATGACGAGGCCAAATTTGTGTAATAATTTTTTGAGGTCTAAGCATAATTTCGGCCTCGTTATCCGTCGGTCTCTATGTTTGGCTCTTCAAGTATTCTTTGGGAAAGTAGACGACAGGCATTTTTAGAGAGCACGTGTTTCGACCAAAGTGAACATTGCTGAAGCGCCTCCAGTGTGATTTTGGCCGTAAATAACTGGAGGCCCCGGGCAAACCCACCCAATGTAGAAAAGTATCTACCTTTCTAGTTTCATAGAGAGCTATGAAAGCCAGAAGAGACGAATCCCAGCTGAGTCAAACAACCGGCTTGCAAACGCAATCGTGTTGATAATAACGCCAAGGAGTTTGTATGACTCTTTCTGGCAGCCTGCAGAGAGTGAAGTCACGAAGGTAATATATGCTTTTGCCTAGTCGCCTCGCGAACGGTTGGGTATTGGCTGCAGAGATCCATTTCGCTTTGTTTTATTACCGTGATTATATTTTGATTTCTATGTGCCTAATTTCACAGACAGAACAAAATCCCTTTTCTCGTGTGACGTCACGGCGGGGAAACAGAAATCAATCAGTGTACCGAAATTGTAGCGACGCTTGTGCTCGTTCTATAGCGCTTTTAAAAACCGTACGATCACGGCTGTGCAACGTCAACATTGCATAAACTGCCGTTACTTGTACTCGTATTGCATCGTGAGGGAACGACTATGACTGGGTAAACAGGAATAGGGATAATGGGTCCGTGTGATTTGTTCAAGTTCGATTCAACAAATCGAGCTTCAACGAATGCGATGGTATTGAATTCACTCAACCAGCTATATGAGTTTTCAGATGGAGTATAGAACGGTATATACCTTCCAAGTATGTGATTCGTGTTCTGCCAGTGGTACCTCAGCTAGACTGAAAAGCAGAATCCGCGTTGAAAATGAAAAGTTTACGGTGACTCGAGCCGCTCCTGCGCCGAATCATGTTTCACGTAAGCATAATCTTGGGTTCGATGCACGACGAGGGGTCTTCAAACAAAAATATTTTGATTACGATTATTTGCAGCGTTAAAAATTTGAAAGCCAAGCAGTGAAGACAACGGCGTTCTTATAAATATTATATACACCAAACCTACAGTAAACCTGCCGTGCTTCGAAAAATGCTAGTCCAATGCATACAAGCTTGTTCAAGGTGTACGTAGCGTTGCGCATCCGGAAAAGCACATTCGGTCGCTGCCCGCGGTGTTTTTTTTTTTTTTTTTTTTTTTCGGGCAGCGAAATAATTTTTAGTCAAGCAGCAGGCCCCTTTTCGGCGGGTTAAGGCTTAAGCCGGATTAACAGAGGCGTCTCCTAATCCATTCTCCGTGTTGGCCCTTCAGGGGAGGACGGTAGACAGGTGGCGGAGGGAGGAAAGGAGGGCAGGAGAGGAGGAAACACGAAAAAGTGGAAAGCCCGAACTGTACGGCGGCGTTAAAGAACGAAAAGCTTTGTCCAGTTATTCCTTACGGGTACGGCAGTGTTACGTTGAGCCAGGGTCATACTGCTTCTACATCATAAAAAAGGACCGTCTGACTACAAATTCGAATGCCAGCCACCGCGAGATCTGTACTTCGAATGCCGCATTACAATGAGTTCAAAGAGAAAACGGTGCGCGCGGCATTCGCACCACGGATATTGGGGTGACTCGTGTGTGCAGACCGTCTTTTGTACGATGTGTGAGCAGTGTGGCCCTGGCCAGCTGTCTTCTAGTTAAAAGCAGGATGTCCCAATCTCACAATTTTCTCCTCTATCAGCTGTTCTCCCCCAATCTAACGATGACCGTTCGGCCTTTGGCTGAAACTCCCACGTTAGTTTTTCCTCTCTCGCAAGATCTCTCTCTCTCTCTCTCTCGTCACGTTGAGGACCCGGCCAGCTGACACGGGGGATTCGTGTCATAGGCTTCTGAAACAGGAGCTCTTGAAAGCGGGGCAAAAGGGGCGGGGTGTTTCACATCGGGTGCTTTCGTGCACCACCCGCAAAAAACTGCTGAAACTCTAAAAAAAAAAATCATTTTGAACCATTTTTGCTGCTCTTTGCACAACCTACAGCTGGGCAGTGATGAGGCATAACAACTCTGAAGCCAAGCCGTGAGAATAGCAGAGGGAGGAGTCAAGCCAAACGAGCCCTGTCTGAGCGACTGAGCGGACGAGAGAGAATGGCGCCTTTCCCTTTCCTCTCCTCTCTCAAAGTTAGCGCATGCGCCCAGCGATCCCTGATAAAGGTCAGCTTTTGTAAAGTTATAAATTTATAAAAGAAATAAATTTCCTATTTTTTTTTCTTTCTACTTTTATTCTTTTGTCCTAGTAAATGATGGCTTCTGTTGTTAATGCGGCCAATAAAAAACGGGAACACTCACGACACTTTTTAAACCTGTCAACAACGGGTGCAGCGATGAAGGCACGTCCGTTCAAGGGCGTATCTTCGTCGTTGAAGAGACGTATATATATGCATCAACACGAAGACGCGTTCTTCAAGCAATGGTCTGTCTCCATGTCGCATGATAGAGAAGGAAAAAAAAAGACCTGTCTCCCCTCGTTGTTAACTTACTGTAACAGACTGAACCGTGGACCCGCCGGATTTTCGACATACAGTATATGTTCTTAAACATGAAGCTATTCTCCGAGGATAAAATGAAAACATAGGTAAACAGATAAATACAAAAAGGCACTGCGGAGAATAGCTAATTCCCCTCTCAGAAAATGCCTTTCACGCGTGAACAAATAGACGAATGAAGTGGGAAAAAGTGTCTAATCTAACTGAACCTTCGTCACCATCATCATCGGTCTGAAGGAGACCGTCACCGTTCTGAAGGACTGCAACTTTTTGCCGCGAACACCACTTCGCCATTAACAACATGGTGGTAAGTTGACGTTAAAACTTCAGGGTTTCTACCGCTTCGAAGTTAGTGCACGCTTAGTGCCTATGTCTACAGTTGACCATTTGTTGCGGTTGGTAGCTACTGTCAATCAAGCAATAAAAATCTGGATGGGTTGCTGATGGCATTTTATTGTATCAATTAGATATTTTACCTTTTCACGCCAAGCCTCTGGAATTGCATGTCAGTCATCGGACAGTCATAAGAAACTGTGTTCGATGCCCTGCAATGAGCTACGAACAGGTGTCTCCTAAAATGAATCGTTAGTTGTTTAGACAGTGGGAGTCTAGTCTGACAGAGTATGGTAATATTGTTACCCACTGTGGACGAGGAATGTAGCCAGTGCAATCTTGTAGATGGTTGTCATCTCCGTGACCAAGAAAAACAATAAAGATACCATTGTCCTACATTCAACACACGTATGTTTAATGTAAAGGTTATGATACCAATTAAATAGATTGTCGTTACAAAAGTTACAGTAACTCATTGAAATTATAGACGACTGTTGTGAACTGGATTTTCGTAATTTGCCTGTGATGCAGAGCAGATACGCAATGTTGACTTCTCACCATCAAGCATAAACGACAAGCGGAAGCAGAGTAGATGTGTGAAAGAAAAGCGAGCATATGTACTAAAGAAAGAACTGCTACGTAACGTGAAGAATGTCAGCAACTATATTGCCATCCTGGTACGAGTTCAGTGGCTATGCACATGCTTAAAGGGGTTATGACACGGTATATATAAAACATGAGGTAACTATGGCTAAAGAACCCATTATCTGTTACCACGCATTTGCGATATTTTGTTTTGTAAATAGCCCGCTAGTTTCAGAGATACAGTCGTTTTTATCGCAGATCCTCGGCTCCCCCACTGGGTGGGTCTTGGTTGTTCGGAGGTCCGTGACGTAGCCAGCCTCTGCTGCACGCGCGCCCCTGGTAGCGCCGCGATGCAACAGGCGGAGCTGGGGCTGACCCGCTGCAAGCACTCCCAAACTAGGCTCTCTTAATCCTCTGCTCTGGCGTCAGCTTCCAAGCTTTCATCGTCTTCGTTTCTTGGCATAGCCGATGGAGACTCCGGCTTCACCCGCTTCGTCGGACTCTTCAAATTCTGGCGGTTCCTACGTCTTCGAGAGCGATCTCAGCAGTGACGCGAGCGATTACGAAGAAATTCCCGATGTTGGTCATTTTGTTTTCGACCCGCTGGCGACCAGCTCCAGTGACGACGACGACGATGAGAGCGTTGCGGAGGACCACGGCGATATCGTCAGAGACGACGCTGAGGAGGCCGATAACGCTCAATGGCACGGTTTGGAATGGTGAGTGTTTTACTATACTATTTCGCAATCAGTGCGAGCAAATCGGTGCTGCAAGGCCGCGCATGTCATCTGAGTGACGCGTTCACGAACGTGTGGGCATAGCATGGGTATAAGGGAAAGTCGTCTGCTATTTGCGCAGCTCGTGCGACTGTTGACCTCTTGAATGCGCTCACCGTTGCCATTGCCATCTTAACACCGTTGTCAAGCTATTGGAGAGTAGGGGATTGCGCGACTATGATATAGGCAGGTCACCACTTATTCGCTCACAAGCTTTTGTTTTCCCATACCCACCGCTCGCGGCGGGTTTTTAGCACGCGCTCAGCTCGCGCTCTCTGCACAATCCCGCCCGTTGCCTGGCGTGACACTTCTTTATATCTTTTTTTTTGTTTGTTTTTGAGACGCCATGCCGATAGCAGTAGCCAAGCCGCACCGCCGCTTGAAGCTGGTGGAACGGAAGGTCGCACTGCAGAGCCCAGGATTCTTCCTACGTTCAAATCCTAACTCTGCGCGTCAACAACCGCAGTCTGCTGTGTATCGAGATCGAAAAGCTCCAGGCTAGGAATGTCGCCATAGAATGGCAGACAGAAGTCGCGGTCTGAATATTGCTCGCACATTTGCTGAAACAGCGTCACGAATTATCTTTTGTAAATGTACTTCAGTCAAAGTTGCAACTAGTGGGGAGAGTGTGTACAAACATTTTCTCGGCGGAATGTCAGCTGCCCTTTATCCTTCAGGTGAGAGTGCATTGTTTCCTCCTGTAAGGTGCGGCTATATGTTTGTTGTCACTTGTTTCAGTAACAAAATACTTATGCTCTTGGCGAAATTCGGTGTATTCCAGGTGCGGGTGTGGACTCTGTGAAGTGATGGGCACAGCCACCGAGAATTTGTGTTGCCACAGCATCCAGAAAGTGCGAGAAAAAATCCCAACAACTGAAATATGCATCACTGTGCACCCTACATTTCTTGGGGGTGTTCTAAATCAACATGCAATTGAAATAGCGTATTTCAACTTAATGGAACATGAGCGGGAAGCCATCAATGCCCCAGATCTCCACAGGTAAGAACCAAAAACTTGTTTTGTTTTCATTGTGTTCCTCTTGCAGAGGGGCAAAATAACATGTGCTTTATTGTCTTTCTTTGCATAGGCGGTACAGGTTGACGGCCTATAATCAATTTGTGCGGTGGGTTTGGCACAAGCTTGGACGCCACCACCGCAAGCCACTGCCAAGCTGTGTAGTCGTCAAGATCCGGGCAGCCTACCCATCTGAAACATATACGGGCTTCAGATATGTGGAGTTCTAATTACTTATATTGCATTCATGACATAGTTTGAAGTCCTTCACTGAGAGGGAACTGTGTAAATATCTGTGTCTAACTTTAGAAATATAATTTACCCCGAGCGAATGATTATGTGAGGGTGGCCAACAAACAGGCCAGATTTGGCATTGTTGCTCACATTGTGAGCGGGCATACAAAAGAGGTTCCCCAATGCTTTAAAAAAAATTTGCAACAGAGGCAACAATTTAGGAGAATACTTCGATCAGAGGTTAACTCTGGTAAAACATGTGTTGCTATGGGCTACAACGAGTTTCTTTTGTATCTTACAAGCAGTTGGATAGTTAGCTCTCAAGGAAGGCTGAATCTCTGGCGACGCTTCCTAGCAAGTTCTTGGGTAGGAACATGTGGTTGGCTCTGGCTGAGTGGGGGAGGCACAGGACGTGATGTTGAGCAGTGGGCAGTCGGCTGCCGCTCTAACTGCAGAACCGTCTCCAACAACCGGTCAATGTAGTCTGAAAGATCAAACATGACGTCACTATCTGGCTTTGTGCTGACAACAGAATTAGAACAAGAAGCTCCAAATGCTTGGGGTGCACATAAAATGATTAAGCATGCGAGATTTTGAACCATATTTTTGGACAAGTGTTGTGTGCTGTATATTGTAGTAGAGGGCACATTTGCATTCTCCTACCTGAGAATTAAAAGCGGGAGATATACAAGTCAGATATTGCAACTGCAGGAGGTTTTGTTATGCTGCTTGGTATCCCCAAACAAAAACTGTGCCTCACTGAATGTATTCAGCACAACATTTACAGATACAAGTCAAAAAGACCTAACTAGCAAGTGCTCCAGTTGTACACAAGCACATAAAAATTGACAAAAAGAAGATATACGTAGTGTATTCCCGTGCCCATGTCACTAAGATTATTAGTTTCAAGAGTTTCAACAGGAACATGCAACATGCTATAGTTCTTATACAAGTTAAGAATGAGCACAATAAATACAACCATGTACCAGCTAAGACAATGAGTTGCTCCGCAGACCAACCAAGAAAAGCTGTAGCCATGACGAGATATCTGATGCAAGTGTGACAGAGCTTGTTTTCTTCTTCTCCAATAAAAGTGAACTTTGAAGATCAGAAAAGCTTTCAGCCTATCCACTCCGACGAAGAAGCAAGAGCAGCAGAGCTGTACTATGTGCCGCCATCTATGAGCGACGGCGACAACCACTGCAGACAACCGGCAAGCCGGTTGTCTGGTTGCCGCCGTCGCTTATAGATGGCGGCAGCTGTCCAGAGGGTTGTCGAGATTTATTTGTCCACAGACACGAAACTGGGGAAAGTAGACCCTAACAGCTCCGCTGTAAAAACATGGAATGATCACACCTTTTATCAAGTCAAACTCTTAGAAATTTGAAGCATCTGTTTTTTTGCTGGTGCATCTTTTGTGCTCGTGTTTACTGAGGTGAACAAAAGCAAGAGACATCAGTCAGTGTTCTTTTATATCCTGTCCCTGTGTATTTGTGCTGTTTCTTTTTCCTGCTAATAAGTGTATTGACTCACTCAGCTGCAAAGGTTGTCACAGCCTCAATAGCGGACTACTTGAGCATTGCACAGAAACAGTGGCCGGCGACAATGAGGATGTGGGAGGAGCTTCTGGGGTATTCTTAACCCGTACCAGACTATAGAAGTCTGCAAGAGTATGGTATGCTGTGACAACCTTCATGGTATCGGCCTGAAAAGTATTGAAGCTTTGGCTAGTTAGTGGCAATACATAAACAGTGTAAAGACAACGGACAGAGAGGCAGCATCGTTTCCAGTAAGTCTTCTTCTACTCTGTCCGTTGTGTTTGCTCTGTTTATCTGCTATTGAAGGCTTTCGCAAAACAAGGGGGATAGCGTGTTTGTCATGTTTCTTCCACTTGTTCTACAAGAAAATAAATATATTCACTGTATGTGGCATCCTCCATGAGTTCTTGGACCACTGGTTCTCCACCTTGCGCCTTCGGATATTTTCTTTTCCATTGTGGTTGTCCGTCTTTTGTTTTTCGCTGCTTTCTGTTTGAATTTTCATTGTAATGCAGTGCTGCTATGAAGGTCCTTGAAAGAGGAAATTTAGAACTATTACTGAAATATTGTCATGAATGACCGAGAGAGGCAAGCAGTAACTAAGGAAAATAATGTTTAATGGGGCGAACTAGTGCCCAAAACAGAAGAGAATAACAGTATGTCGCGGGCGTCGAATCTTTGTGCAACAGCGAGGACAAGTGCTAGCGATAGACTGACTGTCTGCAGCCACGGGTGCACTCATTATAGCCATCGCGTACCGTCCAGGAAGTACTAGAACTAGAACAACACAATGTACAAGCAAAAAATAAGGGGAACATGCAAGTTCTTTTTAGAATCTTCCAGAAACTAGATGAGGAATAAAAGAAAGAATAAAAGGTGCTTCCGTGGCTGGTATTTTAACCCAGCGCTGCTGCGTGAAAGCCGGGCACGCAATCCACTGCACTACCTCTGCCGCTTGGAAATACAGCAATATTAGGAAGCTCAATAATCCAATCCATACCTCGCAGCCATGATGCTGTGCGAGTAGGCCACAGACTTGGGGGCAAACTGGATCAATGTCGAATGAAACGTCTCGACGCTAAACGTTTGACCTTCTGATGACAGCTGTTTGACATCTTTTAAAAAAGACTTTGATGCCAGAATAGTGGCCAGCCGATCGTGGGCATCAGTTCCTTCAAACAGAAAATGAAAATTGTAAATTCAACTTTCCTAGGGGAATCTGCAATTGACAAAGCGTGCATTGGCTATTCTACCCACACATTCCGTTGCAACTTTACCAGAGGCTTTTGCAAATTCGTAAAAGACTAAAATGCCTCGAGCACCACCACTCCAAAAAGTACTATCTGTGGCAAAATATACCGTAGAATACCATGCATCCGCCCATTCCACATTAAGCGCCCATTACCAAATTTGTGAAATCTGAGAAAATAGCACAGTCCATTTATATGTAAAATTGATGACCGGACAAGCGCCCATCCCCCATTCTCTCACGATTATTCCTATATTTTAAGTGGGCGCTTGCCCGGTATTTTACGGTAGTCATTTGTTCCTGCTTTTAGAATCCAATAACTAAAGATAACCGGCCTTCTCCTACTTATATAAGAACTAGTACCTACAGCTTTACATAACTTCATGGCTACATTCACATAAAATCCAAGGAATAATAGCATACCCACATTTTCCACCCCAGCTGATCCGTAAGCATAGCTGCCGGATTGCCAAATACGCACTACCTCTTTCCTGCTTTACTGACTAGATTCATTTCCATATCACAATTTCTATTTGACAGAGTTAAAAGCATCACTCCTATCGGACACACACAAGCTTTCTTTTAAACCGATCAAAGATGTAAGAAAGAATAAACATTGAGGACAGGGATTGAACAACATTGAGGACAGGGAAGAACAGTGTCATCTCTGGTTCCAGAAATTCGACTTCAGTCTTCGTCAGCAGCAATGAGGGGGTAGAAACATTGTTTTTTACGCTGTGGATGGCAATCGCCTCTATGATTTACCGGCCATATCTGCTATTATGGCCCCCCAAATTCGTGTCTCATAAAAACAAGGGCTGCACTCGGTGTAAGATCGAGCGTGTGTGACAATGGGGTGAAAGGAATCGGGTGATACCTTGATTTAGGATGGGTCCCCATCCTAAATGTTTTTTTTTCTTACATCTTCAGCCTCAAAACCGACACGCTCGTAGACTGTGTATTTCTTAGAAACATGCTTCGATTTTATTCAACCCTTCTCCAAGAGCAAAATCGCTTCGGAGCAAAGAAAATCTGGACATCATGTGGAAAAACCGGAGACTGCGGTAATAGGATGAGGGAAAGTCGAAGAAAAAGAGTCAGGAATAACCTTCTAAAAGTCTGGACCTTTGGAACCTGTATGTATCAGACCAATGTCCTGGCACGAGTTCATAATTAACATTTGAAAGTCCATTAAAAGCACCGCATATGCATGAACAATGTCTTAAAACAGTAATATCAGTATACTAAGGCCAGTAGTGCT
>JAZHYW010015955.1:0-24197 GCA_037355805.1 Ixodes ricinus | reverse complement strand
GAGCCCAGTCAATGGGTTTGAGGCTAGGCTCTCACCGGCGTCCCTGCTAACCCCAACCGAGTGGAGCTGTGATTTCGAAAGGCGCAGCCTGCGTAGGCGCAGTTTTAAACACTGCTGGCGGATAAATTCTCATCTTTTTCCGCTGTATTTTGTGTTTCATGGTATGCATTTTCCCGAGGTCATTGAGCATTGTACCACATTTGAAAGAAGAAAAAAAAAATCTATTTACTATTTTTGTTGGGTACGCGCGCGACAGAACGAATGCGACTTGAATGTATAGTTCTAATTTTTGTTTTTTTACGATAAGTTTTTGATGGCTCCGCGCGATTCGCCGATTGACAAACCGACAAAGCACTTAGCTGTCAAAAATAAATTACAACAGAAGAGAGCCGAAAGGCATGCATTTGTCACCACAAATAACGTGTTTAGCGATGAACAGGACACAGACATACAATTTAGAAAGTGTTAACATTCGAACAATATATTGTACGTACCACACGATGAAGCGTTATCCGAAAAAGAATTTATTTGAGAAAGATCTCAAATAACACAGTCACAGTCGACAACAGTCACATCTTGATTTGACAAACGGTAATAATCGGGTCAATGGTGCGCACCAGATAAATTCAGGTCGTCATTTGTGTAGTCAAACTGGGTTGATCGCAGCTAACAACTGGTGGTAATTTATGCGGATAAGCAGCACCTATTATATAACAAGGCCTATGTAGTGGTTGGATTTTTGACGTCACTTATCGGAGGCCAGTGCCGGAAATACATTGGCCGCGAGTTCTGCGTCAGCATTCGACTCGTGTTCGATCAGTGAAGAAACGAGTTCCTCCCGAACGCTCACGCAGAGCATGTGGCCAATCCGTGTCCCGCGCTGGCCTCCGGTACGTGACGTCATAAATCCAGCTCTACAGCCTTGTCTGCAAGAGGCCTCGGATGCCGCGAGAAATTGTGTCAAATCGAAAATCGACTCAAAAAATAGTTATCCTCCTACACAAATCGAGTTGTACGAATAATAAAATTACCGCGTAACCTAGAAAATATGCTGTAAATTCCTTTTAATATTTCACCTGACGATCCGATATTTTTTCCTTGCGATTACACTTCGCAACTTCGCGTGTGAAATATGACAGTTTTTTTGTTTTTTTTTTCGGAGATGACAACAATTTTTGACAACATTTGGGGAAAGCGTTGCGTATTTTTTTCCCGTTGTTATGAACCAGAGGCACAATGGAAACATCCATCTACGAAGGCCTGAGGCTGACAACAACATACCTGTTTGCATAAAAATGCGCAGCTACGATTAATCGCATCTTTATTATGTTTTACATTCAGATATTGAGAAATATCCGGGTCATATACGCGTACACCCTCCACAGTAGAGATTCCCGTAATTTGACCGCATTGTCGAAACGGGCGCAACGAATTCGCCGCCACTCGGACTCAGGCTCTAGTCGTTCCGCACAATAAACATGGTCCTCACAAACCAGTAACTAACCGCGATAGCAGGCGCCACAAAGCGAGAGCTACCCACAACAGACACGGTCCCACGGTTTCGCTCAAACTCTCCAAGCCGGCCTCCTCCGCATCTCCTTTCTTTCAGGTGTACAAAAGACGGTCACAATGAAAGATATATCCCCCGAGAGAGAAAGGAGGACCCAGAGCAGCATTTTCTTCTTCTTCTTTTTTAGAAGCGGCACTCACATTTTACGACCCCTTGTGTAGCCTGAATTCCTGCTCTCGCTTTCGATGGCAGTCAGAGAAGTATATTATGTGCCATGAGTGTGCGCCTTCGAAAGTCCCGCCCTGTGGTTGGACATTGCGTTTTGTGGGCGTTGTAACGCAGAAGTACAAGTTCCCAGCAAAAGAATTCGGCAAGAGATTCAACCCCTGACGCATGTTTTGATACATGTTGGAAGGACATTAAACGTGCTCCAAGTACTCCCGAGTTCATATCGATAAAAACGTGAAAGTTTCAAGAGTATGGATACTGCGCGACACATTTGTCCCGACCCGAGCACGACATCGGCACCTTTTTCGCGTTTAAGACATTGCACACCGAAGTTTAAAGCACCTCAGTTGTCGCAATCTACACGCAGATTCCACTGACGCTGTAATTTGGATGGCGGCCTTTCAGCTGTGAGAGGAAAACCCGGCGGATGCGAGCTCTCGCTAACTGCGCCAAGCACTGGACTCTCTGCTCTCCAGCACTTTCCAACGAGTGAAGTTCACAATATAGTTCTCAATGTTCACTGTTCACTCGCTGAATCCGCTTTTTGAAGACAAAAAGCAGCTAGTACTTTGCTGTGTCCACAGCGAAATGCTTTCGATGGTATCGGAAGGAAAACAAAATCTATTAGTTGGTTCCTTCCAACTGCCATTCAGTAATTAGGCCACACATCGAAGGTATATACGCACTCCACCAAACCGAGCACGACGAGAGAAGTCCTTTGAGGCATTGTAAATGATACAATGAAAATGGCCGGAAGGTGGCAGCTCCTACCAGTATGAAGCTGGCCGATACAGTTGTAGGACTGAACTGCCCTTTAACGACGCTCAAACCAACGTCGCTCAAGGTGCGTTATCAGTGCGAGTATAAAGATGCATGGTGTCATCGATAAATCGCACGCAAACATGTTGCAGAAGTTTGGTTAGTGGTCACAGACTCACAGATGCTCCAAAGTTGAGGCCGTGCTGCTCGAAATAGGAGGCATTTTTCAATAGAAATCCCGAGCCAAACCCAATGAGCGTGAGTGTGTAAGTAGCAGCAATGAGCAAAACTGTCACCACACTGATTGGCGTTATTGGAAATACTGCAGAAAAGGTACACCACGGGGAGGATGCACACAATTTCAGGGAGAAGCCAAGCTTGGGGGTAATTATTAATGAGCATCAATGTGCACCGAGAAAAACTGCAACAATGCGACGTGTTGGGCTAGTTGGTTTGAGGTGAACATGTTGGGAAGAAACAGCGGCAAAAAAACTTGGACAAGAGTAAAGACAAAAAAACTTGGACAAGACGTCCTGTCTTTAAACTTGTCCAAGTTTTTTTGCCGCTGTTTCTTCCCAAGATGTGCACCGAGATATCATTGGTTTCAATGTGCAAGAGTTCACATTGCTCATTACGACCAATGGTGTCATGTGGCAGAGCCATATCGAAGGGGATATTCGCAGACCGCGTATTGCAGGGAAGTTAACTCGGCGCAATATGCGACATCGAATTCCTACGATTCCCAAACTAGCCGCAAAAAAGCGCGGAAACTCCATTTTAAAATCCGTAAAAGAGATCGGCCAGACATTGTCGACGAATATCTCCAGGCCGGTTTGTTTTATTAACTGCGTAAATTTCTCGAGCTATCCAAGCCAGCTGTCTTCGAATTTGCAATCGGAACATGGAGAATAAATATCTGCATGATCAAAAGCTTATTCATGAATCTTAGTGAATCAGCCATCGTTTAGTCGCATTCTCTCTTGAACCTACCCAAGAGGACAGTGGCTAATGTCTAATGGTTGGCCAATGCTTGGAAATCATTTGGACGTCCAAAGATCGGAAGTCCAGCGAACTTACAACCCTTCGTCATGCTTTCCATGTTGTAGGCTACCAGGTATAAAATGAGGCCAATAAGGCTCGGTTTCCATGCGCAGCCTTTTGGCCAAGTTGATGATTCGACTTTGTGTTTTGTCCGGGTCACACGCACCAAAATGAAACTCGCTTAAAAATTGCAAGAACTCGGACGTGCCGCGTTTTACTTAGCATCTGAAAAAAGTCGACGTAGCTTTATTTCGGCAAAAAATAAATAAACAAATAAACGTGTTATAAGTGTCTTTGTAGTTTCATAAAGACAATACCTGCAATGATGTATCCCTAATGTGCGGGGTCTCACGAATCACGACAATCGAAAACAAAAGGTCCGATAAAAAAGTTCGCCAAACTTCTCTGCACTTCGAACGCCCGGAAAGTGCGCCCTATGAGGGAGCCAGGGCACGACCCTCTATTGCGGATCGAGACATCGAGGCCGCCGGCCGCCGCAACCACAAAGAGGAGGCGAACATCAAAATCATTAGAGCACCACCGAAAAAAAAAAAAAAGAATTCCGGGAAGAGTGTTAATTATATAACACTCATTTGTTATGTAACAACATAATGCACAATTAAAGAAACTTTCATGACGTTAATCTTAACTAAACTTCACAAGTGTTTATGATTTATTGCATTTATTTCATTATTGCATCCATTGTGTCAGTGTGCCGGACTTTCCGTTCCCGCGCATCACGCCAGCGTTCAAGTGCCGATTGCGTAGTGGCGGCAATTTCGTTTCTCTTCAGAGTCAAACGGCCTTTCAGGTATTGTTCTTTCTTTGCTTCTGTCAAAAATAAGTCGCACCGTGGGCAAGGTACAGTGACAGTTGGTTGAAATGTACGAAGCTGCAGATATTGCACGCCGATGGAGATCGGATTTGAAGACAGCACATGCTCCCCTGCCGTATATGTGGTAAGGGGTAGCACTCAGTTGGTCGAACGACGTTTTAGCCAACGCCGACTTTTCATCGAAAGACGTTTACGGGTGAACCAGGTAGGTAAACATTTCTTTTTTTTTTTTGTAATGCCGCGCGCAACGAGCACGAACGCAGCAAAGGGGGTTAACACGCGCCCCCGTCATTCGCTAAAATGTCGCATTCGCTCAAAATACCGCGGTTTGCTGAAACGTCATTCGGCGCTGCTTTAATGTGCGAACTACACTAGATAAAAGAAAATAATAGTAAAACACGACGTAAACCAGCAAAGTAAGCGATCGTCCCTTTCGTTCAAGGGCAACCCCTACTGAAGTATTTGAAGTGTCGATCGAAACACGAAACGTGCCATCTTCGGCTCTAAGCCTCTGGTTAGCACAAACGTGCTATAGAACTAACCGCAACTTGCACGAAATCAAAAACATAAAATAAATCTCATTTAAAAAACAAAGAAAGAACGAATTACGCGTGGAGATTTGAACTTCAAAGTTTGAACACGTCGAGACGTTTCCTTTCTTTCCAATTTTGGCAGATATATTTGTTCACGGTTGCTTGCCATGTTCATTTTTTTCGTCCTGTTCGATACGCGGGTTTAATCGCGAAAAAAAAAAAATCAATCGAATATTCGCTCTGCTGAAGGTGGGACGCCAAGGTGGAAAGAGCTTCCACTTCATTCTTAACCCGTCACCGACTTTAAACCCGCAGAAAAAAAAAAAAAACCATTACACGACACTTAAGACTGCTTACGTGTAGGTAGGCGAAAGCATTATAGTCTCGCGGGAGAAATGTTTTAGAGTAACGTTTCTACACGTATGAATGTTTAGGACAACGTATAGGACGACGTCGAAGACGACTTCTATAGAGATCGACGCCAAGTGCGGCGTCTAGGACGACCTCAGTGACGATATCTAGGACGAGTTCTAGCACGAACTTAAGGACGACGTCGAGAACGACGCCTTGGGGACAACGTTTAGGACGACCTCTAGGACGACGCCTAGAACGACGTCTGGCACGACTTTTAGGACGACTATAAGGACGACGTCGAGAACGACGCACTTAGGAGGCTGTGGCGTATTTGCGTGGGCGGCCGCGTTTGCCTGCGGAAGCCGCCGTATATGTAGACGCTGCTGCCGATGTCGAGGCCGTAGATGTAGACGCGGTCGCCTCACAGTCCATCGCACGAGGCACACAACAAGCACGGATGAAGTCCGAAGCGCACCTTGTGCACACGGTGCTCCGGCGGGGACATCACGCTGATGTATGATGACGCTTGATGACGCATTTTTATGGCCATCTTTCGGGCACAACGCCGCCACCGCAGCTTGTTTTTCACGTAATGTGACACGTGAGGTCATCCTAGAGATCTAGGACGACTTCTAGGACGATCGCAAGGACGACGCCAAGGCAATGGGATAAGTGGGGTCACCCATTGAGCGGCGCGTGCCGCTCAATCGTATTCTTTATCGGCTTTACGACGCTTTTTTGCTCAATGGGACAAGTAAGGCTTTCGCATTAAAACAAAAAAGAAAAAAAGGATGCTTACCGCACTGACTATCCAGTACCGTAGTCAACATGTGTAGCAAGTCGCAAGCCAGCTGCCATAGCGAAAATGAAGCGGGCCTCAGCGGGCCCATGAAAATTGGCGTCGCGGGCTGGAGCCGGGCTCCTAAATATCGGCCCGTGCAAGCCTCTAGTTGTCGGTCTCCTCGAAACAGCGAGCGGCAATGCGGACCGCCAAATTGCTTTGCCGATCCCCGCACCTGGCGACAGCTCTCACTGTCCCTCAATGAATTTAACAGTGCAATTGAACACAACATTTCTGCCTCTTTTTTTTTTTTTTTGATAATTGTTTGATATCTTTAAGGAGTGGAAAGTGAAGAAGGAATACATGCAAGCTGTAGATGACTCCCGACGAAAAATAAGAACGGAGATGAGAGGTGATTTTTATCAGAAGCTATTCGAAACCTACAACTTTAAGAGACTCCTTTTGAGTAAGAACTTCTCTCTAAACAAGGTTTTAACGTATTAAATATACGAAAAATACTTGGCACTTTCACCGCACCTGCTTATTTGACCCCGAAGCACTTATTAAAATAACATTCGAAAAACCTCACTCACTTGTTCCAGATTAGAAGTTTCAAATGTTTATCCATTACATAAACATTTATTGAATAAAGATGGAGCACATGAAATATAGAGGGAAAAGCTGAAGGCGGTCAGACTGTTAAATTGAGCGCCAAATCGATTTTAAACAAATTTCGGTGTAAATGGGTACACAGGTATAATAAGGTGGTGCATATGTTTAGTAAAAGTATAGAATGAATTGTTCGCTTAGTAAAAGCGCATAGAAAAACAGAATCCAAATTTTCTATACTTCGATTGCGTGTAAACAACAAATGATTTTTGGGTCACAACCGGGTTTATTTTGACAAACTGAAGAGGGCCCACCTAAATAAATATTTGCTTATTCTCTATTGCACCTTTTTTGCATTCTTTATAAACGCCACACTGGCCTAGTATGCCAATTGATGATTTCGCACAAAAAGGCTCCACGTAACTTCGTTAATAAAAGCATCTTGTATTTTTTTTGTTGTTGTTTTTTGCTTGAGGGGGCTTATATTTTTATTCAATGAATTCACCCTGCTGTACTTTATTTTCACTGCAATCGTGAGATATATTTTTTTTTTAAACCTTGCATGGGGACTAGTTATTCTGGGACCATTTTCTTCTACACCCACTTTCAGTGCTACAGAACAAAGTACTAGGAAAGTATGCTGCTAGCCATAATGAGGTATAGCATGTTCTCACAAATGTCCAACACTCCGATGATGATAGCGAGTGAAGTGAGCAGACGGAATTTCGGAAACGTTCCAGCCCGTCAGGCAGAACTGTCTTTTTCTCTCACCCTGCCAACCTTCAACGTCAAAAAAAAAAACAAAAAAAACGCTGGGGGAGAAAGGGGGAGGGGGGGGGGGTTGAATCTCGACAACCCTCCTCGTCGGTGCGCCACTGCTAATGCCTAATCTTATGAGACTGCAACACAACCTAGAATACAGTGGCCGTATGAGAAAAGTATGTCTGGGTCTTTGGCAGTGCGAAAACGAACTATCCATCGCAGAAAGCTGAAACCCGCCAAAATGTGTCACTAACAGTGGTGGCAGGATGAGAAAGTTTGATAACACAAAGTTATCTAGATAAAGAAAAGGGATATTTATCTACGACCCGTACCCACTAGGCCTAGCTTTTGCAGAACAGAAACCATATTGCTTCGGGCTTCTGTGGAACTATATATATATAAATATATATATATATATATAAATATATATATATATATATATATATATATATATATATATATATATTTATTTATTTATTTATTTATTATTATAAGCATTTGCACCAAAATGTTTCTTAATGTTTCTTAATTTTGCAGAAAGTAGCCGTAGTCGGCGTCGGCCCGCAGTCTTGTCTTTTGATCTAGGTAAGGTAACGTTATGTTCTCAAGCTTTCTCATTTTGCACTGCCGGCGTCACATTCTGGCGGAGTTTCAGCTTTCTGCTATGCGTAGTTTATTTTCGCGCCCTCAAAGACCTCGATTTAATTTACGAAGTGTCTAGCGTTACGTCCAACGTAACCCAAGTTACGTCTAAATCTCCGCCTTCCCTAGGTTCACGGGGGAGAGAGGGGAGGGCGGGGGGGGGGGGGGGGTTAGGTATACGCGTTTCCAGTGCTCCGTCCGGACGTAACGCTAGCCACAGCGTTTAATTTATTATTTATTTATTTATTTATTTCAAGATACTGTTAACCCTCTTGGGGTCATTACAGGAGAGGAAAAAAACGTATGGCAATAAACAGCAGCAGCAAAACGAGAACTCCGCATACATTACAGGAGAGTGTAAAAATGTACAGGAACAAACAGCAGCAGGAAAACGAGAAACACCGCATCAACAAGTATAATTTGCAATCAAATTACAAAGACAGCATTATTAAACTAGCAAACGGCATGCATCACTCAATAGTAACAATGAACAAGCTAGTTCTGCAACCGCTTCAAATTATTTAAAAAATCTGTAGGGGACGTTGAGTTCACAATCTCCTGCGGTAGAAGGTTCCATTCATCTATTGTTTTAGGAAAAAAGAGAACAGTGAAATACATTAACTCTACTTTGAAAAGGCTGGATCATTTTAGAATGGCTGTTTCTTAAAGTGCTTAAATTTCTTAAATTTAACCACACGGTATGCCCGCTGTACAACCTCTTGGCCGTTATCACACACTGCTAATTCACTAGATAATTAGCCTGTCTTTACAGCCCTTAAAATACGTAGACAAAATGGACAGAGCTTCCTTGTGTAACGTATGGGTAGTATGTGGGTTCAGTTGCCCAGCTACATTGCGATACACTACCAAAAATCATGTATTCAAATGGGTGTAGTTATGATAGATCCAAGACAAATGGTTCTACAATATCCAGTATAATATAACTTTGTGTTGAACAGCTAAAAAGCAGTGAATAAGTACCATGTTCATTCTTGCTCAACTGTGAAGAAAGATATAACCTGCTGAATTCTCGTTGAGGTATTGGCCACATAAAAGGTCTATATATTGCATTCCATATGTTCAAAATAACTGGGCAGTGTGAGGTCACATTCAGGTTAACACCGGTCGACTTCTCTAACGCTCCTAGAACAACTGAACAAATAACAAAAGGGACGTGAACTGGCCACCTGCGCTTACAACGGGTAACACAATGCCTTCAATTAAAAATGTAATTGTACAAAAAAAAAGGGTGTATCCCTTGCACCCCTTGTCACATATACGACACCCTAAAACTTCAGTTCGCCGGACAGCGCACTGACGGCCCCAAATTCTACGCGAAGCTTGATGACGGGGCGATATAAGATATTAAACAGCTAAAGTACGCATCAAAGAGTGCAGGAAAAAAACACTAAGTTTTTCCAGTAGGGCTAAGAAAACCCCGATTACTTTTTTAGGGCCGGTTACACTTACTTAAGCTATATATGTTATTAAGCTGTACAACACGGCTGTCAAGCCGCTCTTGAAAGTTGGTAGCGTTGGTTGAACGTCAGTTCGCTGTACGTTCAACTGAAGTTTAGGAGTGTCGTATATGTGACAAGGGGTTTAAGGTCTACACCCCATTTTTTTGTGTAATATAGACACTAAGCAGACCTACACTTCACTTACTGCCATCTTAGTACTGCACAACCCGACCCTGGTGGTGGATCGCAATTAGAGTTTCACAGGTCTGTCACCATAATGTTTTGATACAATATTCTATTATCCAGACAGCCATAAAGATTGGCTCAGGCGGCATGGAGCAAGTGCCCGGACGTCTTCGTTGAACGTATGGCGCATATGAATTTATTTATTTATTTACAAACTGGCCCCGAGGGGCATTACAGAGGGATGGCACGTCATCAACAAATGGCCACGTCATCAACACGATCAGAGGTTCAGGGAGAGCAAACAAGAGGCTCTTCAAAGACCCGAGAAGGGGCAGCTGCCACACCCCTGCTCCCAACAAGAAGCAAGTGTATTGGCAACATTTCTTAGATAGCCGAGCCGTAGTGCTCAATTTGTTCCGTCACCTAAGGAAGGCCACCATGAAGCAGATTGAATACGAGTGACGCATTAGTGCTTGGCTGGGACTCAGATTCTCGTTGACCGGGCGCGAGACCGCGGCCAAGCGCTGATACCACACCTGTACTCAATCTGCCTCATTGTGACCTTCCTTAGGTGACGCAAAATTCAGCATTACAGCTTGGCTATCTAAGAGGGGTTGGTAGTGGCCAGGTCACCACAAGAGAGAAGGGCCCCTTTTGTATTTCGGCTGCTTTTTAAACATTTCCTTAGCAGGCCCCATTCGTCACTCGACCGCTTTTGAAACATTTCCCTAGCACTTATAAAAAAAATTATTTGTGGTGTTTCTAGTCTTTTGGTATCAAGGCTAACGAAGACTTGTATCAAAGCTATAAGGAAACTTTTGAGTCTTCATATACCATACTACTTAAATTTAGTACAATCTTATTTCTAGACAACTTTTGTTTAACTTGTTTTTTGGTTGCAAAATAAAAGCAAGTAACATTCAAGGCTTGGATTTTATTCCAGAAGAGCCCCTTTGATAAGCAAGAAAAAAGTTTGGTGTGCGCCGGCCTGAAATTTGCTCCCAGTTCGAGATTTAAACTAGCACTGCGAATGTTTGACTACTAGCAAAGCTATATGAAAGTCTAAATGCTTAAAATTTTTAATGTAATGAGATGGTTTTTTTGTGTTTTTTATTGATACAACACTGCACAAAAGGCAAGCCATTGCTATATTGTAACATCATATGTTTGTTGTTTTTTTAGTGCTCTAGAAACTGTTAGTGAATGCGCTCAGTTCTGATGCACATGGCGCGACGCTGTTAGTGTGAACAAGCAGTCGGCGATTTTTTTCTGTCTCAGAACAGAAACGTTTTCACTAAAGCCACTGGTGTAGTGGCAAGGGCCCTAGCTTCTGGGGCTTTTATTTAAGCCATAATAAAGATTGATGCCTGTAAAAACGCTTCTGAAAAAAAACAAAAGCAATGGAGCGCCGATGCCGAGTTCGCGCTAACAGTGCAGCGCAGTGTACGTGCCCAAATTTAAAAGCACTATTTTTGTTGGGTGCAGGTTGAATTTTGCATTTCATGCTGACTTTACTATCGTGAATACTGGTGGTGTTTCAGATCACCCATTTCGGCTTTTCACCATTTGTATACACAGATATTATTTTGCTTTGAACTTCTGCGCTTCGGGCTTTTCGCGGGTTTCGACCCAAATTTTATTAACATATACCTCTAGGTGCGTTAACAAATTATTGATGGATGCAAATAGGTTTCTGCGCCGTAAATGCGTGCAATGCTATCGATTACGGTGCCAGTCACCAATAGCTGCACATATGTTTTTGTGCCATAAATGCATACACAGACCTTTGTACATAAAAGTACCTATTTACCAATAGCTGCTAATAGATTTTTGTGCCGTAAATACATATTTATGTGCATCCGAGTACCTATTACCAATAGCTGCACATAGCTTTTTGTGCCATAAATGCATACACAGACCTTTGTACATAAAAGCACTATTTACCAATAGCTGCTAATAGATTTTTGTGCCGTAAATACATATTTATGTGCATCCGAGTACCTATTACCAATAGCTGCACATAGCTTTTTGTGCCATAAATGCATACAGACGTTTGTGCATCGGAGTACACCTTATGCCAATAGCTGCACATATGTTTTGTGCCATAAATGCATACACATACCTTTGTACATAAAAGTACCTATTTACCAATAGCTGCTAATAGATTTTTGTGCCGTAAATACATATTTATATGCATTCGAGTACCTATTACCAATAGCTGCACATAGGTTTTTGTGCCATAAATTCATACAGACGTATGTGCATCAGAGTATACCTTATGCCAATAGCTGCACTAATGTTGTTGTTTTTTTCCATAAATGCACGACTGAGTGTGTTTGAGCCTGCGATTGCTCATAGATTCAATGTGATTTTAGGGCCTACTTTAATTGTTCCATTTCCAGCAGGGTTCTCAGTAAATCCGGCGATCAATATCAGGTCCCACGCAGGGCACCAACGGCCCAAGAGCAGGCGCGTGCGCGTATTTATTCATTTATGTGCGCACGATCAATACCTACGGCGGCCAGTTCCCATGGCAATCTGGCGACCATGAAACAAGTCGGATAGCACGGAAAACGTTTTGCGTTCGAGCTTAATTAGAGCCAAACGGTACCACAGCACTGCCAGGGATTATACTCCGGTTATTTGCAAACAAGAATGTAGCAAAAGCACAAAAAGAACACGATATTACATTTACGTATTTTATCATGGTATGCACCAACAGAGGTTAGCACAGCTTGCGCTGCGCTTTGTCCAGTGATTTCGGGGACGCGCAGACAACGAACGTTAAATGTTTAGATATTTTTTAAGGTTATAACTGTTTTTTTTTTAATTACGATAACGGTTACGAAGCAAAATGAATACCGAATTTTCTTTGGCGACAAAATAAAACGAGAGAGCTTGTCGATGCTAGAAGCATAATGCTAGTATTCCCGAGCATGCGCGTGCACGGCAGCAGACCCTCTCAAAGCGTTGTGCGGTGTTGGTTGTGCTTTCTCCTGCAGCTTCTTCGCTCGCCCGCACTTATGATTCCTGGCCCTCAAACACGGTCCCCAAGCAGGGAAGGACTTAAGATAAACCCCCAGATGATGGGTCGAAATAAACCCTACATGATTATTATTTTAACAATTTTCACACAAAAACATTCTACAATTGCACATCAATTTGAGAGTTACATGAGTTACACACTGCGCTCACTGCATTTCCGCGGGCTTCGACTGCGCGTAATATAAAGTGCCATCAAAGGCAGGAAGCTCGCGCACAAGGGGATCATTTAATGGTTCAATTTTCGATGCGTGAAATGACCAAACGGGAATGCGGCAAACGGAATTACACCAACAATAAACAAGCGCGAGGTGCCCGATCATATACGGACCCGTATCACTTTGCCCGTACGGCCCGTGCGGTTGCCCAAACAAACACGTGCGTCACTTACCAGTTTCTGCCCATCGGTATCCTCCATATTGAAGAGCAGCACTGGGGTTTTGCGATGGCTTGCACACGGCCTTTTACAGCCGGAAACGTTCAGTTTTCAGGCTGCAAACCCCGCACTCCGGCACACACGCAAAGACGCTCGCGAAATGTCCCGGGTTCCGCCATTACTCAACACAAAAACCGAAACAACATTTCAGAAATAAGAAATATATCGAACTATAACGTAATACTTAACTAAGTTATTATTAAATGTAAAACAAAAGTAATTGAAACGTTTAGACTAAACTTTAATTGTCTACAGTTGTTTTGCGTGTTTCGCCCTACGTTTTCGCCCTCTGTGGTTTCGCTATCTGGTTTTCGCCATTTTGAGCTAAAGGGCGACTCGCTCCGTTGGCCACCATCGCTACCGAGGACGACGCGACCGACGCACCGACGTTTGAAAAAGTCAGGCTGGCCCCGCGGTCGCGCCGTGGCCCGTGCGTCTGGATTTTGACTTTTTACATTACCTGCGGCGTCTACATTTCGGAGCACAACGGACGAGACGCGGCACGGCACAAATTCCAGTTTGAAATCTTCCGTGAAAGAGCTACCCCCGGTGCGTAAACACTTCCCGTGTGAAAATGTCAGAGAAGCGGAGATCCTCGGACCGTCACCGACGAAGGTACAGCGGTCTCTCGTTGCTCGCTTCCGAAGACGAACTTTACAGCCAGATTCCGCAAGACATTCCCGAGGAAGAACGCTCTCTCATCCTCATACGCAAAACTCTCGCGCGAACGGTGCGAAAACTCCAACAAGAGCACAACGTCCCCGAGGACCTTGTCCGGGCCCTCACCGTGGACGGCACGGCCGCCTTTCAAGACCTCGACAGCGATGACATCTTGATGAAGATCCTTCGAGCGTCCCCGACAAAGGAGGACACGGAGTACTATCACAAGGAGTTCGGAGCCCTGGTGGCCGAGTCGAAGGCGTGGGATCAGCTCTTGCAGCCTGGATACAAGTTCAGACCCTACCTGCCGCCGCCGAGCTGCCCCGATCCCGCAGACATCGCGAAGATAGAGAATCACTACAAAATGCTGGCCGAGAACTGCGCGCGCCTCGACCACGCGAGCTCCTTGCAGTTGGCAGAGTGTAGCATCCTACAGGCGCGACGGAAGATCACGTCTGCACCGGCGGAGGCTCTTGCAACCAGTGCTAAGCAGGGTGAGAATGAAGTTCTTCGACGGAGTCCGAAGAAGCCGGTTTAATGCAGTGTCAGGAGACGGCCGATGTACTCGTTTCGGAGCCTTGAAGTTCTCGAACAATGCTGTGAAGTGACCGTTGACAATCACCACCTTACCCGCAGGCCTTCAGAAGTAATTGTGCTATGTGAATGACGTGCAACCCGTGCAACTTATTTAATAGTGGTGCTGCATGACTCAACACTGTGCTCCTTACGCAGATTTTCCCCGCCATAACTCGATTTAGTTGTCACGAAAAAGACACTGACAATTCCAAGCAAGCGTTTATTTTATGTTCCACGAATAAACATTCTACAAACTGGCATTGCATTAGCAAGTTTAATGAAGTCAAATTACAGTAGATGAGTAGGGGTAGTACTTTGCTGCTCCAACCACACCAAGCCACGGGTACGTCACAGATGTGCATGTACACACATTGCTCACCAAGCTGCCGTCGCTAGTCTCCAATACTTGTTTGTAAACAACCTTGCTATCGCCCACTACACGACCCCTGCTTGTTGTTTATTGTTCTGCTTGCAATGCGAAGAGACTTCTACAAACCTTTTGGAGTCACTATACTCGATTTCATGCTCGGCATACAATGCTGTCAAAGCTGCCAGCGAGAGTATACGGCTTTGCGTATGCTCCGGTTCACCTTATGATGCACCTGCAGCAGATGCTAGCAGCCATTAGAGCCTGTCCAATGCCACAATGGAGTCGTGTGCCCTTCTGGAAGGACACACGGAGTGCAGAGCTTCACAATATGCTTGAAGCTCTGGATTGACTACAATGACTTGTAGTGTCCACTGCACTCAATCGTAACGGGAAAATGATCATAGCGCCTCATTTACGCGAGAGCACATGCCGACGAACAGCAAGGGTGGAAGCACACGCTCATAGCCAGCAGCTTTGGCAGTGTTGTATGCTGAAACCGAGTACAGTTCTTTAAAGAATCTTGCCTTTTACAATCGTCACACGCTGCAGAACAACAAATTCACGTGGCTCCACGAGTCTGCCCGAGCACGACATGCTCCGGTGTCCCCGTGCCACCAACTCGTGCCGCAGAAGGCGAATAAAAAAAGGTAGGTATAAAAAATGTTCCTTATTGGAGGCTCTGCCATTGCCGCCACTTCCATTTAAATGGTGGAAGCATATTGTTGCCCACTGATTCAGTTAGTCTGGATATGCCCATTCTCTGCAAGGATGAATTGCATGGCCCAACAAGCAAGCTCGATACAACAATCACTGGAATGACTGAAACAAACAAAATAGAGATATATTACGCGTACAAAGGAAAGTAAGATGCCCCGCCCTCTTAGTAGCGACGTTAGGATTCTTTACCTTGGGTCCTCTGATCACCAGCCTGAAGGCAATTTCCCTTTCACAGATGCAGAACTGGAAATGCGTTGCACTGTCGGAACGTGGCGAAGGAACGGACATTTCACTTACAAAAATATTTCCTCCGCGAGATCGTCTAAAAATATCGTCCGCCGAGCCCAGCTTGTGGGAAAGACCCAAATTTGCTCGCAATTATGAAGAATGTTTCTGGGGCCCTTGTTTATTTAATGCCGGTATTCCGCGAGACTCTGAAGCTCTGAGGCAGACGGGACGATTGTCGTGCCCGGAAAACAGAACGAGACCACCGTGCAATGCAGTAAAGTACGATGCCGGATCGAGGCGTACTCTCACGGTGCACACTAAATCGCTAAGGCTCGCTGGAATATCTAGGTCCAAGGCTTACGTAAGATATGTGCGACTCATATCAGGGGTTCCCTAGGGTATCGTGACTAGATACGACCGCCAAGGCCTTTTGTAGGTGGTATTCACTGGTTGCCCTACACGAGTGTAGCAGCACACGCTCAGAATGAGCTCCCATCTGTCGTCTACCAAGAACAATAATTCAAATGATGTGGAACGCACATTACCAAAGTGCTGTGGAAGCTCGCTGTCAACACTTACTCAGAGGTCAGAGGCTCGGCTATGACCACCAGTGAACACCACCTTTACATTATAAAAACTATAAATATCAACAAAAGTAGATGAAAGCCAGCAAAAACCTGGTGGGGTAGGGATGAGAGCAGCTGAAGAAGTAACAAAGGTACATAATGACTTAGTACATGTTAATGATTAGTTTAACTGCTGCACTCTCCCAAAGACTATGGCATGTTCTACACGCCAGGCTTGCAGCCCCTGGATGCTGTGACCCGTACAAAAGGAATGTTAATGAAGTCTATAGGGCTAATCAACCACAAAGGAGAACATTCCTTGGGATCTATACCACAACAACTTGCTTATAAAACAGCTCAACAAAGGTAAACAAGGTGTGAAATCTCTGCCACCTAATGGTGGTGGTTGTGACCAGGAAGCCTTTTCTCTCTCTTTTTTTTTTGTTTGTAGCCCGGCTAAATGCGCACTAGCTGTAGTTCAAGCAAGGCTGCAGGAGACGACGCTCCAAGTTTACAAAAATACCAAGACACTTCAAACAGGTGCACGAGTTACTCGGAAATGCCACTGGAGTTACCAAGATTGCAATGCCCGGCACTTTGACGTTTAGCTCGTACCCTTCGCTACTGAAAAAATGGTCCTGTCACCACACCTGCCAGCAAACCAAAAGTCAGAAACTTTTCGGTCGAAACAAACATGCAGTCATCAGCTGCAAAGCCGTTTGGGAGGACCGATGACAAGCACGAACCGAGAACACCAAACGGCAGTGCCAAGACGGACCCGCTACGGTGGGAAGCCGTGGCTCTGTTTAAACCCGTCCTGTCTGCTCCCGTGACCCTGTGCAAGCGAGAAGGCATTGCGTGTTGCATTTCAGACGGCGGTACGCTCGTCATAGACAACCACTGCCTCGTTGTCTACGAGCGAGTCGGTGTCATTGTGGGCGGAGGGCAGTGTGTGGAAGGGCGTCAGGTAGCGCTGCTGGTGGTAGCTGCGAGTGGCAGCTATGGCCGCCGCGCTGTCGTTGCGCATCCGGTTCTTGCGGCGCTTGCTGAAGTTCACCTGCGTCCACGAGAAAGAAGGAATAAAATTAGCATCTTTTACACGCAAGTTCCTTAATTAATACGGGGATGCTGTAAATGACTACATCTTGCGGCTTGGATACTTAGCTAGTTTTACAAAACTAAAATGAGCAATGCAACTATAAATGATCAATAAAGAAAAAATAGTTCAGAATCATTTGTGATTCGACACCCCAAAACCTTAGCCCATTGTGATGAGGCCATATTAAAACTGCTATTGTACACAATATGGTTTCATCTCAAGAAAGAGAAATCAAGCATTAAATACTGTTAAAAATGAATGCTTGACGTTCATAACTTAGAAAACATGTGCAAGTTTTTTTTCTTCATGCACTAACATTCGCAAAAAATATTGGTGAAAAACGAACAACATTCACAGTCGAAATAAGGTGTTGCGTTACGCGGTGCAGGTTTAATGCTGCCAGTGTTCATCACATTCATCCGCTAGGTTGGGCAATGCAAAGGGGACGGGTCGTGCCATGGACATTGTTAGAGTTCGGCAAATGCTTGCAGAAGTATCGGTTGTATACTACATCGGCCCAAGTTGAGCGCCAATGCAGAGCTCGAGTACAATCCACGAGTCGCGTTCGGCTCACACACTCCAGCGGCGATTCCTACAACTGCATCGAGGTTTGCAAAGGCGAGACGAAAAGATTAGTACACCTCTACTCTTGAAACTACACAGAAATAAAGAAGTTTCTGGCTCAGTAGCACTGCGTGCGAGTATACCTGTGTCACACTTGTGGCTGTACGCTGTACATAGCAGGCAAAACTTTAATATCATTCCATGAGACTTTTTACCCTCCGTGAGAAAAATGTGAGCAAGCACCCATCTCAAATTTGTGCCAAGAGCGATTCGGTTGTACTATACTCCGTTCACTCCTAAAGTTAGAGTGGGGTGGCAGTTACGCGCTGGTTGGACCAGTCGTATGTCCATCTTTTGGCATGTAATCACGCTGGCACCCATTTTCATGCGCAGAAAACGAGGTCAGGTGTTGAAAAGGAGCTGGTCGATTGGCCAGGCAAGTGCGTAGGTCCCACTGGACCGTTAGCTTAAGGGTGGACGGAGTATATCGATGACAAGGAATGTTGAAACTCGCAGTGCTCTCAGATGCAGGGGATTGCTACCTTGGCGTAGAGCTCGCCAATGTCATCCTCGGTGGAGAGCGGCCGCTGCTTGGAGCGGCCCCAGGAGGGAGGCTCCGTGTCTTCAACGTCAGCTCACTGCTCCCGTACGGGTTGTAGAGGGACTCGTCAAGAGCTGCAGGGAAGGGCAAAGGACCCACAACGTTTCTAGGAGCCACCAACACTTCTACCAACTACAGCTTGGGCAAAAAGCGTTACGGGCACCTTGTAAATGCATCATTCAAAAGGTGAAGCCAGAACATGGCAGGAGCCATGAAGTAGTAGTAGTATTTCAAAGGTTATCCAGCAAACAATGTGTGGGCTTTCAATAGGCACGCTGCCAAGTGTGAGATCGTCATGTACGATCTTCCTTGCCCTCGCATCATTTAATGTGCGACACTGGAGAGAGTGAAAGAGAGAGAAGGTAACGCAGTTACTCGCCTGCCCTTGCCTGCTCGCCTATGTTGCCTCTGTCATTCGCTACACCCGGCTCTGCACAGTCCCTTCCCAGATTACCTTTTGGCAGTGGTGCTGCACGTTTTGCGTAAAGTCTATTGAAAAAGCCAGTGCCTAAGTAAGAAAGTCTTCAGTCAATTTGCCCCAATCTCGAGCTCACGTGAATGTGCTGCCTCAATTAAAAGTGCTTAAATTAATGTCCGAATATCCGAGGCAAGACAGGTAGTCAATGCCAATGTGCTCTTCGAACAAGCATCTGGTACTTTGGTTGCATTCAGAGTCAAATTCATTCTTTGGATATCTAGCTGACATGACGTTCATCCGTCACGAAATGAAACTGCCTCTGCAAAATGTCAAGAGGTATGCAACTCAAACCACTATCTCCCTGCAACAATGAAGGATAAAACAGAAAGTCATCACGAAACAGTCAGCGAACCCCCCATCCCCCTTCTGTCTATCTCACACTTTGACAAAAACATTACTGAATAGCGGTTGGCATTGTTCCAGAAAGCTATACAGTTGGTGAAACCGCTCATCAGTGCCCTAACAAATTCAAGAACTTTTTTGTTTAGTGGCCTATCTGAGTGATTTTTGGCATAGATGTCCAATTTATTATGCTGATTTCATAACTGCAATCATATTTCAGATATATCTTCTTTGTCTAAAGTTATCAACAAAATAAAAGAATTAGCCTAACTTTTTACAAGGTTTTTAATTTTTTTATTAGTTAAAACAATAAATAATTGCTTCCTAAAGAAATACCATTCGAGCTACAGCAATTTTCATTTCTTTAGCACCTTATATACAAGTACAAATACTAAAGTAATTGTAAGCCATACAATAAATGCCGTAACAATGTCCAATTTTAAAGTACTACGTAGTTGTAGCCTACCAAAAATATAAGAATAAAAATAACTTTAGCTTGCAGTCTAGTTATTTCCATAAAAAATAATACCAAGTTTATGATAATTGGTTGAGCAGAAGTCAATAAAAAGACCCGTAAGGTCGGAGAATATGCTGAAAATACAAAGCCGAGAAAATCAACGTCAAGTTTTGGGCATGCATAAGTAAGGATGATGGAGATTGGTGGAATGATTATGGTTTGGATTGTACACTAACAGAGAGACACAGGTGGAGAGATCATCCCCATATGCAACAATTTGTTAGCTCTTAGAAGGGCTTTCTCATGGGGGTTGCTCAAAGAGCTAGCTTGGGAACTGGGGACAAGTGCTCAGAGAAGCCCGGGACTGTACTCGTGGTCCGTGTCTGTTCTGTGCAGTGTGGAGAGCCTCTTCTTCATGTGTCCGAGAACTCCTCGTTGGACTTGTGCAGCCTCCGACTGTCCTTTCCAATGTTCCTCTTGACGAGGGCAGTGCCAGCAGCGTAGCCTGGGCTGTCAGCCACACTCCGTTTGTCTTCCTCACTCCCTGGTTGAAGATGCTGGCAGCTTCAGCAACAGCCCTCTGTACACTGATGCGTGGGTGTTCTTTGAGACCTGCACCCAGATGACGGAGCGCAGGCTCTCACTTGGGTTCTGTGTCTTGCCGTCACTGCACCACTGGAGCAAGTCCTTGTCCCCATTCTGGCAAACACGGGTTCCAGTGCTTCTCGAATAAAGCCTGGGAGGGCATTTCTGTGGCCACGGGGCTGCTCGTGATTGGCAGGTGCTCTGTAGGAGAAATACCATGAGCTGGCTCCTCTCAGGACAGAGGCCGTGGTCAGGAGACTCGTCGGTGGACTACATGTGGCAAAGGGCGGCCTCTTTGTGCGTCGCAGGAACGTCGTGGCTGCGACTCCAAAGGGCAAACCATAGTAGTTTGTTGTCTTTTTCATTCCCTCTTGGAGTCAGCCTGCCTTTTTCCTCCAAGCGCTTCGCCTTGAGCCTTCTTATCTGACAGGCGTCTGCAAAGCTGCTCCCATGCACTTGTGGATGTGATTGAGGCAGTCCTTCTTTTCAACCTCCACAAACCCGTAGACGGCCCCTTCTCTCAGGGCATGGTACGTCCTGCTGTTTTCATCAGAAAGAACCGTCGAGTGGTGCAGGCCATACTTCTCGAAGGACTTTTTGAACACTGAAGAGTGCTTGCTTCCACCTCCAATCACCTAGACTTGCAGTCAATGTTCCTTTGGCAGTCTGGTTCATGCTTGGCAACTACGTACGCACTTCGGCTTTGGGGCCAAGTGAATGTGCTAGATAGACGTTGCACGGGGCAATGTGGTCGATCACGAGACCGCTGTACAGCCCCACAACGCAGCCCACACCAGCGTGAGACGTGCGGCCCCAAGTCTTCCAGGTGCCATCGTACATCACGTCAATGTTATTGGGAAGGTAGAGAAAGTCTGCGTAGAGGGCCTTCACAGCTTGGACACTTTCTGCTTCGTAAGTTGCTGCATGCCAGCTCGCAAGCTTGCATCACCATGGGCAAGTGGTGTTAGGAGGTCTTGTGGCGAAGGCTTCCGTGAGAAAGGTTCAAGGCTGCGCAGAAGTCAGAGAGGGCAGTGGACCCTTATCCAATCGACTGAATGCCCTTCACAGTTCCAATGTTGAGATCAAAAGGGCGGAATTAACGCCTCCCTCTAGTTCTGGGCGACAACAAAGGCTTCTCGCATGAATGGCACGTCAACACCAACTTCACAGCCAGCCCATACTCCTTCTCCTTGGTCTTCTCCGGCGTAGGCGCAAGCAATCTACACCATCCACATTTCGTGGTCAGCAAAGAACACATTCAGCGCATTCAAATCCACGATCACGAACTGCTTGCTGGAATCCATCTCTTCAGACTCGTGAGTGACATTGAGGAAGTCAAACTTGCATTTTGTCGGGGATTTGGCGACCTAATCCTCCTTCACCTTGTCAGCCAGCACCACATGTTGAGCATTTTTGCTTGACGAGTGGAAATGCGTGTCATGTCGTGATGCACCGAGGTCGAAGTCGTCGTCCACTTCATCGCTCACGTCGGAAGTGGGCACCTTTGAAGATGATGCAACTGCTGGCAACTCAACTTGCCACATGTCAGCCGCAAGCAATGCGACAGAGCGATACGAGCAGAGACTGTTTCTTGTTCCACATGCGACGCTCCAGCTTGCCATACGCGCTCCATTGACCCCTTCAAACGAGGATTGCTAGGCATCGCAATCACTACCAATGTCTCCTAAAGACACTGAGCTAAACAAAGCAGGTTAGTGCCAAAAACAGCGTTTGTCGACACCAGTCCAAATACAACAATGTAAGCTTTACCGAGCAGAAGACAAAGAATGATTTTGGCTGCTCTCGGCTCTCTGCGGCGCAAGGAAGCGGAGGAGCAAGAAGGGGGTAGCATATTTCGGGATAGGAGGCATGCACTTCGGCCAATAGCAACAGGACTCGATGCAGCCCGTGCTCCTTAGCCAATCGGTAGCTTGGTTTCTTTCTGCGGGTAAAATGCAGTCTCTCTAGTTGCCCTGGGCAAACGCCATTTTGAACGGCGCCAAAAATTTAAACAAGGAAACAAGCTTTCAAACGAGACCATGATGACTGCAAACGAACGCGCAATGATGGGGCACAACGAGCACACATTTTGACGTCGATTTACTCGTTTGTGGTGATTTGGGGCATATTCTCGCATTAAAATTATAATTTTTTTAAATAATTTGAGTTTGAATATGGCATGATATTTTTCAGAAAGGTGCGTTAGAAGTATAAGGCATCCAAATGTGGAATTTTTAAAAGTATTTACTTTATGCGATTATAGAACTTGCAGGATGCAGGTTCTAAAATCGCAAAAAGTTCACTTTTCAGAGATGCCCCCTTAAATTAGAAAAAACAATCCAAAGAAGAAACTACATAACATGGAGCCAGCAATGAAAGGCTGGCATATGACTAAAGAGGAAGAAACCTTCCATACTTTCTGCAGAAATTAGCTCTTTGATCCACTTGTACAGATGCTAAAAAGAATACACCCCAGCAGGAACAGAAAAGTTAGTGGATGAATACGACATTTTCAGCTGTCGATGGGTTTCAAGTACTTTTTATTATTCAATATTTTGAGGAGTGCATGTTTGCCTCTGGTATGTGTTCATGACATGTGCCACAGGAAGCAGCCAATCAAATCCTCTGCTGCTGTTCCACTTTCTTCGTGTCCCAAACCTTTCAGACGCCCAAACACAAGAAAGGAAGTGAGGAGGCCAAAGGCCATCACAACTGCCTACGACAGAGCAAATGGGAAGTAAAATAACCATGGCAGGCAGTCAGCGACATCATTCTTGACAATTGGCTCGCAGCTATAGTACCGTACTATTGGTGGACTGGTGCAGGATGACGACTTCAATTACTTGACATTCACAATGGCAGACTCCCAAAGTCTTATATCTAAACAGAAATGTTTTGCACGCAAGGAAATCTTGCCGTTCAAGCATAGCGTGTCACGTTCAGCGTATCTATGCGGACAACCTTCTACGATGAGAAAGAATGAATACAGTGAGAATAAATAGAAAAAAAGAAGCAGGGAAAAGCAAGTCAGCAGGACTGAAAGCAGCATTTTGTCAGTGTTTAACCAAATTGGTAACGGGCAGCAATGGAAAACATGACATGCCACCTTGCCCCCATCCGGCGACTGTCAACCCTGCAAGGAGAGATGGTGAGGAAAGAGGGTGCTCACGGTTGTAGGAGCTGCACTGACTGAGGGAGGGCACCTGCAGGGTCACCTCCCCATCGAGGCTGGGTGCAGAGGAGGGCTGCACAAAGCCCATTGTGCGGACTCCGCACTCGCTCAGGGGCCGCCCCGCAAAGCCATTGCAGAGCCTCGGGCCTTCCGGGTACTGATCCCCCTGCATTCCGGTGCATTCCATAAAGCGCGCCACGAGGGTCACAAACAAAGGCCCCAAATTCGCTCAAACCTCAGAACTTTCCACAAGCCTATGACTGAAAGCCTGGTAGAAGTAGCCAAAGAAGAGTCACTCAACTACATCAGTGGAGGATTTTGGCTCTTTCCACCCACATTTGCAATGTCTCCAATCAAAGTGCCTCCAACTGTGCAGCGTATTATCAGGCAGCAGGTTGATGACCTTGACCATAATGATGCTCAAAGACATGCTATAGGTCAGTCTGCCAGAACATGGTGAACGCAAAGGTAATGGGCACCAGGCAGCCAGTGTTTTCCTGTGCTGCCGATGGATGTTTCCAGTTGGAGCTTTATCGAAACTGAGACATCCGTGGCTTCAATTTAACCTAGCGCTATTGAACCAAGAACTGCACAGTCAACACCA